>JAGFPH010007184.1:32556-49962 GCA_018207615.1 Philaenus spumarius | reverse complement strand
CAGAGTGCGAACACATATATACATATATATATATATATATATATATATATATAGATATATATATATATACATATATATATATGAATTTTAATGACACCCCAAAACGTGTTCTGGGAGCCATGATCGGTGCTCATTTGCTACTCCCGACCTTGGATCTCACCATAAGGGCCACTGCAATAGCTCATTTTTCCTATGGAAATTCGCTAATAAGCATTTTTTTTGGTAAAGGATATATCTTAACTACATATTTTATCCAACATTATGTATGACCTCTATTTATTTAGAAGGGGCACATTTTATACTGTTTTGATGATTCTTGGCTCCACGCAGTGCGCAACATTCCTAGACTTTTATTTTATTATTGCGTTAAAATTACAGCCTTATATTTAAAACATGAAGAATAAACGGTACCAGGAACTGGCACATACTTTCTCACAAACATATTTAAATTATTAAACAGATTCACAGTGACTTCAAAATTGTAGGTGGAGTAGGAGAGGTGATTTAAAGTAGGAGATTAACTAATAAATATTATTATTATTATCTAGAGAGAAAACTATTCAATCGATTTCGAACAAATTTGCACCAAACACGTAAGTTAGGGCTGTATAGATGCACGAAAAAAGATTTTGAAAATTTTTGAAAAACAACCCCCTTTATGGCCAAAAAACCCTCCAAAATCAGTTATTATTATTATTATTAGCTAAACGAGAATTTTTAGAAAGATGCGGTTTTTTGCATATGGTAGGGTACGTTAAGGGCTACAAATAAGACAAATTTTATCAAAATCGTTAGAGCTGTTTTTTTACAAAAAAATAATAACTGATTTTTTGGGTGGTTTTTTGCCATTAAGGGGGTTGTTTTTCAAAAATTTTCAAAACCGTTTTTCGTGCATCTATACAGGCGTACTGTACATGTCTGGTGCAAATTTGGTTGAAATCGATCGAATAGTTTTCTCTCTAGCTTTGTATACTTTTATTAAAGTAGGCGATTAACTAATAAATATTATTATTATTAGCTAGAGAGAAAAATATTCCATCGATTTCGAACAAATTTGCACCAAACACGTCAATTAGGTCTTTATAGATGCACATAAAAAGGTTTTGAAAAATTTTGAAAAACAACCCCCTTTATGGCCAAAAAACCCCCCAAAATCAGTTATTATTATTATTATTAGCTAAACGAGAATTTTTAGAAAGATGCGGGTTTTTGTATATGGTAGGGCACATTAAAGGCTACAAATAAGCCAAATTTTATCAAAATCGTTAGAGCCGTTTTTTTATAAAAAAATAATAACCGATTTTTTGGGGGTTTTTTGGCCAAAAAGGGGGTTGTTTTTCAAAATTGTTCAAAACCCTTTTTCGTGCATCTATACAGGCGTACTGGACATGTCTGGTGCAAATTTGGTTGAAATCGATCTAATAGTTTTCTCTCTAGCTTTGTATACATACAGACATACAGACATACAGACATACAGACAGACATTTTGTAAAAACCACTTTTTTGGACTCAGGGGGTCCCAAAACGGATATTTCCACAAAAATCTCAACATCGATTTTTTTGCGATCACTATACTTTCTCTATACTATAGTATAGTGAGAAAGTAAAAAGTGTTGCTGATTTTTGAACAAACTGTAAACCTTCTAAGCTGTCGCACCACCCTGCAGATAGCTCAGGCTAATCGCTTTAAAATTACCGTTGAATATTTTTCACCTAAAAAGGTTCTTGAAATATTAATCTGGTTCAATATTTTTTACTCAAAATGTGAATGTATTTATTAGGGAACACTTCGGGCGTCTTTCCATTTGGGCAGTTGTGAAAGACATAATTGAGCGTAGTATACAATGTGAAACAAAGTTAGCGTTAAAAACTTCGGAAAATGGTTTTATGGGTCAAAATAAATAGAAAATCAGGAATAATATTTTTTCGAAAAACTCTTCATTTTTCAAATTTCCTCCATTTTGTTTCTCTTTACTAAATAACTAATATCTAGAGAACGGTTTAACCGATTGAGTTCAAACTTGGCATGAAGTTTAACCTAACAATGATCTATCTTAAGAAAACTAAGCGATTATATTTAATCATGCATTTAAAAAATGGCGGCTGTTTGATTATTTCAAACCTAAATTACTCAGTTACACCAACCGATAGGGGATCAAAAGGAGTACTAAAAAAGTGTCTTGAAATTTTCTGTTAAAATGTACGAGTTTTGAGTAATTTAGGTTTGAAATGCATAATTGGATATAGTCTCTTATTTTTCTTAAGATAGATCGTTGTTAGGCTAAACTTCGTGCCAAGTTTTAACTCAATCGGTTAAACCGTTCTCTAGATATTAATCATTTAGTAAAAGAAAGAAAATGGCGGATATTTTGAAAATGAAGCGTTTTTCGAAAAAGTATTATTCTTGATTTTATATTTAATTTGACACATAGAACCATTTCCCGAAGTTGTTCACACTAACTTTGTTCCACCCTGTATATATATTGGGTAGAACGTTTCGTGTTTCTATAAACAGGTGTGATCCAGTGGGCAAGGATGTATACATAATTATACAAAGACATCAGTCCTTCATAATACATAATTAATAATTTTCCATCATTCCCAAAACGCACTAGATTCAGAAAGCAAGTTGGAAGTAAAGAATACATGACATTATAAAATACACAGCTAGTCTCGGAATTACAGGACAATGGATCAATTAATTGACCAGGATGCAGTATCTTGGGAGAAGGCTCGCCGACTAGACCACGCGTGTGGTTCTCTCCTTACCATTTTTCGGCTGTTAAATATCATGTAAATATAAAGAGCCAGTAGGATTTGTTGTGCCAGTAGGATTAGTACCGATAAATAAAATAACGTAATTTGAAGGAAGCTTTTCTTCACGCCATTTTTTCAGCTCGGAGGCCATCCTGCCAGCTACGGAGTTGAAGAGGACCAAGGACACAAATGTAGGAGGTTTCCTTTGCGCCATAGTCAGACAGGAGTAACGTACTATTTAACACAACGTGTTGGTAGACGTGGGGCGCCGATAGCGCTAACATGGGCTCTGATGGGATTACGTTTTTTACATGTAGTTGCGACAAACGAAGATGCCATCTTGTTTTTGATGACCTAATGTGAACTGACTTCCGTCGGATAGTAATATAATGTGTGAATAAAATATATAACAACGTGTTATAGTGTATAAGAAAATCATACATTATCGGTGCACCACGGTTACTAACAATCAACTTGAACTCGATCTAGTTTATAAGGTTGTAAAGAGTCATTTAGGCAATTTAAATCTGGAGAAAGTACCAAAGATGTGTGTATTATGTATTTCTGTCTCAATCCTATTAATTTTTTAGGCATAAAGTAAAACATATATATATATATATATATATATATATATATATATATATATATATTCAACCTTTCATTCTTACAGATTCCTTTCCTTAATAATAAGAATTATAAGAACTTCAATAATTAATTATCGTGTTTGGTGTAAGAATGAACGCTTATTTCGCAAATTCATTTACTAACATTTTATATTATTTTTTGAACATTGCACCTAGTTAGGACATTAGATTATAGGATCTATCAGCTGGGAATATACTGGTAGGCATTTTGTAAATCTCCAATTATATATTACTAGGGGCTCTGCCCCTGGACGCTTCGCGTCCCAACCCCGCCTCGGCCTTCGGCCTCAGATGGCTGCTTCGCTTCGCTCGCAGTTGGAAAATTCGCTAAAGAATCTCATTAATCTTTGGCTCGTTTGTACATAGGTGACCGAGCACAAATCAGCTGTTTTATTTGGCAGCTAACTCAAGCTCATTAAACATTATCTCCATAAGATTAACATGGGAAATTTGAAGGATTGTTTTCTGGAGCTCCTTCTCGGGTTAATAGCGGCTAAAGGGATGATTGGATCTTGAATCTGACGGAAAATCTCTTCTTTGAAATTTAATTTTCTACAACTTTTGTATTTAACATGTTTTGCTATCTCTTACCGTTTTCTTACGAAATGCGCTCAAAGTGGGAAAATGAAGAAATTGAAAAAAAATCGAAAACATCTTTCCCGCCCAAAAGGTGCTTCCAAAATGTAAAAATGTTAAATTCTGGCAATTTTTCCAAAAGTTTCTCGTCGAGAGCTTTAATTCAAGTATGAGTTCGAGGGGGTACGATTACGGAAAGTGCCTAATAATTAATGTCAGTGAATCGGTGAAATCGTCTAGCTTTAAGGACTTTGGGCGGAGCCTCCCTTCTCGGATGAATAGTGGCTAAATGGATGATTGGATCTTGAATCTGACGGAAAATCTCTACTTTGAAATTTAATTTTCTACAACTTTTGTATTTAACATTTTTTGCTATCTCTTACCACTTTCTTGCTAAATGCGCTCAAAGTGGGAAAATGAAGAAATTGAAAAAATCTTTCCGCCCAAAAGGTGCTTCAAAAATGTAAAAATGTTAAATTCTGGCAATTTTTCCAAAAGTTTCTCTTTGAGAGCTTTAATTCAAGTATGAGGTCGAGGGGGGTACGATTACGGGAAGTGCCTAATAATTCATGTCAGTGAATCAGTGTTACCGTCTAGCTTCATATAAGTAGACTACTAGAATGTTTTGCAACCTGTTCGTTTCGCTCACCAACCCCTGCAGTGACTCAAGGCAAAGCAAATGCAAACAGATTATTGTATATTCTAATATTTTCAAATTAATGATGATTGATTAGGACAGAGATTTTTTATTTAGAAAAGAGGCAGTTTATCAAGTTATAAAATAATACCAAAATGTGATACAGTAAAGCAGTATTTCAAACTGGTCAGATAGACCTAGTAAAGAATAAAATTAGTATTACTTTGATAGTGACAGTTTTTGAATTATGATATAGTATGCCTTTTTCGTTGTTTATGTTTGCTGTTACCTAACCTAAAAAAAATGTTGGTCATGAAGGATAATTTCCTGATTCTAAATTTGCCAAGTTTGTTGCTATGGTAATAAATGCAAAAGATTCCAAGAAATGTGTATTGGTTTAGTATAGGCCTAACCTAAAATTATGTTAAGCTTTTGATCCAAACAAGCTGTTTTATTTATAGTATGTAACACAAGATTTTTGAATTATAATAGAGTAAGCCCTTTTCATTGTAATTTTTATTTGGTTTACCTAATCTAAAAAACTGTTGGTTGTGAAAAATAATTAATTGATTCAAAATTTGCTAATTTGATTGCTGTGGTAATGAACGTAAATGCATTCAACAAACATGTGTTGGTTCAGTATTGGCCACACCTAGAATTGTGTTGCTAAGGTTTTGATTCGAATAAGCTGTTTTATCTGATATATCGCTTAGAGTAAAACCCCGTATTTTGACTGTTTTCAACCATTTAATTCAAAATGCTTTCTTAGTGCATCTGTACATAGCGGTATGAAGGCACGCTGAAAGTTTCAAGTCCCTAGCCATCGGCTGTACGTTGATTAAGATTCAGTCTATCAGTCAGTAAGAACTTCTTCTTTTATATATAAAGATTCTGATTAACTGATTGATTGTTAAATTTGACAGCTGTGTAGATATTAATATTTTTATTTGTTGCTATAGCAATTTCAACTACTTGTATACATAATCTCCCGCAAGCAAGGTTTATTATATTTGTATACTAAAGTAATGTTTCTTTCTCACTATACTATAATATATAGAAAAAGTATAGTGATCGCAAAAAAAATTTGATGTTGAGATTTTTGTGGAAATATCCGTTTTGGGGACCCCCTGAGTCCAACAAAGTGTTTTTTTTACAAAATGTCTGTCTGTATGTCTGTATGCATACAAAGCTAGAGAGAAAACTATTCGATCGGTTTAGAAAAAATTTGCACCAGACATGTCAATTAGGCCTGTATAGATGCACGAAAAAAGGTTTTGAAAAACAACCCTCTTTTTGGCCAAAAACCCCCCAAAAAATCTGTTATTATTTTCTTATAAAAAAATGGCTCTAACGATTTTGATAAAATTTGGCTTATTTGTAGCCCTTAATGTACCCTACCATAAATATGCAAAAACCGCATCTTTCTAAAAATTCTCGTTTGGCTAATAATAATAATAATAACTGATGTTTGGGGGATTTTGGCCGAAAATGGAGTTGTTTTTCAAAACCCTTTTTTGTGCATCTATACAGGCTTAATTGACGTGTTAGGTGCAAATTTGTTCCAAATCGATCGAAGAGTTTTCTCTCTAGCTAATAATAATTAAATTTATTAGTTAATCTGATACTTTAAAATCACCTCTCCTACCCCTCCTACAATTATGAAGTCACAGTTAATGTGTTAAATTATGTTTGGGAGAAGGTATGTCCCTGTTCCTGGTACCGTTTATTTTTTTTGAACAAACAATATGTCTACGTTACTCAGGCAAGTAATGTATGCTATTAGCTTGAACATGAACACATAAAAACAAGAAAAAACGTCTTTTTATTTGTACGAGTTAAAGTAAAACATATATACTTATTTTATTCCTGCAATCATATTATCTCGAGTGGTGTTTGAGTAATAAATAAAATGGTCTTTGTGTGTGAATTCGATAGAAAGTTATTGCATTGTTGTAGCACAGTTTATTTCCATTTGAACTACCTCACTCTGAAGGCTGTTTGCAATCAAAGAGAGTAAATATATTGTTCTACAAAACATGCTTCATATTCACATTCACCTAGTTCCCATTCTGTATTGTTTGTCCTCATTGATAATATGTGGAAAACCTTTCACATAAACCCAGTATCAAACGACTGAATAACCGGTTGTCATTGCCAATGACGTTAACATTTCAAAATTATAGTATAATAGCTTCCATCGGCTTAAGAATCTAATAAACAATTTATAATTTACATTCGTCTATTAGATGAATGTTCAACTTGCTATTAATATTTTTGCTTTCGAGTCTGATGTTAAAGAATACAAAATTTTAATTTTTGGAACATGAAAGTATATTTCAAACTTATTAATATAATTAACATTCTCCATATTGTTATTATTATTGTGGAGTTATGTAGCATGCTAACTGGAAACTCTGCACATAAATCACAATGTCCTCTGTGTCACATGTCCAGGCAACAGTTCTCTCCATTTGCGAATTAAAGAAGTACTTGGTCACCTTCTCTTATGTAACTACTGTCTGGTCAATCCACACCGTTGACATCATATGCTGTTTACTAATTCCATCAGGTAGACGTGTTCAGCAGACAGTTCAAACATCAATAAACTCGTAAACCTGTGGAAGTGATATGATTACAATCGGTTCCAGAATAACTGGTAGAGGCCCAGCTTTTTTCTTGTAAGATTATCCATCTCCCATCTCATTCAATTCCATTTATACATATCCAGAGTTCCAAACAGGTCTTACTTGCTTTTTGTTTCGTACACCAGTTTTAGATAATATTTAGAAGGGTTACAAAATTATTGTATTAATTTGATACTGATCCTGCTAAATGATACATACTGTTGTTTTTTACTCATATCTAACACCCCTTGGCAAAAATTGAGATGCCAAAAAAGTTTCAGACAAAAGATTTTGGTAATTTAGAATAAGAGCATTTCTATAATTTTTTAAATGGTTCATTGTGTCTCGTACTTTAGTTATGTTTTTGTTCTTGATCCAAATTTTTTCCCACTTCTAATCTAATGATTAACGAAGGTAATCCTCTAAAAGGATCCAATATATTTCTTATTGAGGAATTTACTTTTTAGTTTTTCAAAAAGCTCTAAAATGTTTACGCCCTTTATCTTAATTTTTCCACTAATGAATCTATTGATATTTTCCATCTATATATTTTATCCTGTCTGTAAGTAAATTTTTGAAAAATTTTGTTGCAGCTATAGTAACCTTAAGATAATGTAAAACGTTTCGATTTACTATGGTTTTGGGGTCTAGGGAACAGAAACAAAAACTATATGGACATTTACCGGACACCAATATTTTCTTTGAAATCTCTCTACAAATTTTAAAAATTAGCTCAGTATATCTTTAGAAATCTTATTGCGGGCCCTATTTACATTAATATAGATGTAATGTAATTGATTTGTTTTCGAAGTTGCAACTTCATCATCAGAACTTCCTTAGTTTTTTCCATTCCTTCTGCAGGAATCGTCAAATATTAAAACAATAGTTACAACACACAACTCATAAACAAACACTAATTAACACAATCGCGACTAGCACCGGTGTGCACTCAATAATGTCCGGTGGAGCACTGTCGATAGGAACTAAATGTTAACCACTAATGACCCTCGATGTATGTTTTAGGGCAGTATCGTACAACTGATGTGATCTGAAAGATAACAAATCATTCAAAATGTCGTCAGGTTTACTTGTGTACGCTTAAGTTCAGTAGACAAAATTGTCTATTATGAAACTTCTAAGCCCACTTCTTTTTAGTTTAATTATCCTTCTGTTGGTTTTTGTCTTTCGCCTAAAACTGATCTTTTGGTCTTAGAAGTAGGCCTAGTTGGTAGTAACATAAAAACCCAATAAAGTCTGTAAATAGGATATTAGAAACATATATTTACAGGAAAGGAAGATACCGAATACACAGGCCTAATAGAAGTAGACGTACTTTAATATGCAGTTAAGTTATGAGTAATATTTATTTAGTTAAAATATAAAATAATATACAATTTACTAACAGATGTTGATGTTTGACTATTGAAATGTATAAAGTTTTAACAGGCGATGATAACCACCCAGGTTTTTCGCCTCTAAACCCCCAAAAAAAACAAAAACAAATAAAGTTTTAACATAGTTGTTGTGTTATTTAATAACATCTTACAAAAAAGAAATCATATCGGTTCAATAATCTGATATTAATTTAGAATAAAATAATGAGTATATATACGGCATACATTTATTTAATTTAAATAAAAATATTAATTAGAATTGCTTGTCTAAATTATTAAAAATAATACGCATACACACTCTACATGCGTTACAATAACATACAACTATAATTTAGTATACTCAGTTTAGATACAGAAACAATAGTTTCACTAACAAACACGGACGTGATATTTGCTGGTTCGGAGTGGGTGTGAGCTGTGAACCGGGCGTTGTGCGAGATTGTTTACGTTTTGGGCTGGTTGAACTCCAAGCTAGTTTGGGCTGATTGAACCTTTCGCTAATATAAGCAAGTCGATAAGCCCAAAGGTCAACTAGCCCAAACTATTATATTTTATTCATTTCTTTGGGGCAGTTGATCTTCTGTCGTGTTTACACTGATTGAATTTTTTCCCAGTTGAACCCATCTCCCATTGTTCTGCCTTTCGCGCATAAATATAATGGCTCCACGCAGGATTGGAAATCTCCAGATCTATGGTTATTCTCAAAAAGGAGACTAGCATAATTGGAGTTACCAATATTTGTTTTATTATTGGGACCGTTATAATTAGTGATTGTGTATGTGTTGTGTGTTGTAACTATTGTTTCAATATTTGACGATTCCTGCAGAAGGAATGGGGAAACAACTAAGAAAGTTCTGATGATGAAGTTGCGACTTCTAAACTAGTCACGGACCAAATTTGAAGTCACAAGACGGGCCTTTTAAGGTAATTTATTATATTATAATATTGTGACTTGGTGCCATAAATAATGCATATCAGATTTGTTTTCACCTTTTTACTTATAGTAAGACACCTTTTAAGCTATATAAACAATTAGATATTGGTTTATAACAGGTAGTAAGAAATTATTGTTAGAAAACTGTTGAAAGAAATTTACAGTTGTATTTTTTTTACATTATGATGAAGACAATACGTGCCTGGGGAATTGACAAACAAAAACGAAATAAATCTTTAAACTTACCGAAGGGGTTTCCCAGTAATTGTTTGGTTTTGTGCTGATGGAACAAAGGCTATCCTGCTGGTATTGATTCTATTGAATCCCTCAGTTGTAAGGTATTGTTCTTGCTGAATCTTTTTAGTATCGCTCTTATTAATCACTCTTTGTATAATAAAATTGTTACTATTTACTCTAAGCAAAATAGTTTTACTATAGCCTAAGACGACACATATCATTAGATTCATAAACCAGTGAGTAACGCTCGTAAAATCTATAACATGCATTTTATTTTAATTCAGAGAGTTATATAATGTTATGTAAACCCATTCATATCCCATAGTTTCAGCAGTTAAAAAGTATACTCAATAAACAACCGAATTCATATTACTTTATAAAAACTAAAATCATAATTTACTTCAGGTCTTCGCTCTAATTATCACCTAATCTGATATAACTAGTAGTTCTGTGAACAGTAGACCTCGCTCGTTGAATTAACAAATGCGGTTTCGAGCTTAGGTTAAAAATAGTGTGCCAGTAAGGAAGTAAGCAGAAGGTGTGCTAGCCAGTGAAACATTATTTAACAATTCCCCTCGATTCCGGGGTTTCTAGTACTCGTTTTTTTCTTTTCTTGAGCTTTAACTGCTAAAGATTTTCTTTTAAGGGGCATTGTGTTTTATGTAGGTTAATAATGCGTAAGGTAACTACAAATATCGCGTTATTGAGAGAAAATTTAGAGTTAATATTTACATACTTAAATAACTAAATCTTAACCATGTATTTACAGTTCCATATCATATTCCAATATTAGAAATAATGAAAACAAACGATGTTAAAGCGTCGTGATAGTGATCTCAAACCATGTACCAATACTTCCCACGCTGTCCAACTGTCATTTTTTGTATTTCCTTTATCGCCGCGAGGTTTCATTTGTTTCATCTCATTTTGTAACTATTCAAGTAAAACTAAGTCAAATACTTGTATAAAATAATAATTTATAAGTATACAGTTCAATTCTTTAATTTATCCTCTTCACTTTCTTATAATAATATGTCATTTTTGGGCAAATGATATTCCTACATTAAAGTCTTAATGTAACTTTTACATTAGTGTTGAAAAATGAAAAAAAAAAAAACATTTACACACATGGCTCGGCCTAGGAATAAGGAATATTCATTCAAAAAATCATCAAAATCGGTGAAGGCGTTTGGCCGTAATCGTGAGACAGACAGACACACAGACGAAATGCCGAATGGTCGAGTTAAAACGGAGACCTCGCTTCGTTCGTTCAATAATTTGGTTCACCTGATCTTAATTTAACATGTATTTATATATATCTTGTGAATTAAGATTATTTAAGTGTTGAAAGAAGTACTCGATCCTAAAATAGTTACTAATATCCGATGAATTTGTTTAATAGGTATATGTAATAGATAATAAACATCAGGTGGGTACATCAAATAACTTTAAAAACTTTATTTTTAAGGTGTAATGATCGGCTACAGCTTCAGTCTTTAATGGAAACTAAAATTAAAACAATAAAACTGGTTGTTTCCGTGGAATGGCTCATTATGATAATTAGAATCTAATGTTGATAATCTATTTTGTTAAGTATATAGGGATAGTATTTCTTCCAACAGAAATTCGGAAAAAATTAGCAAAACTCTCGAAGAATTTGTCACAGAAAGGGACAAAATACTTTGAAAGACTATCTCCACTCAAATAAAACTTCTCTCTCACGTTCTCTCTTTTACGCTTCTTAATGTATACAGGTAGCACAATAAACATTAGCGGGCTATACAGGATAGTGTTTTTTACAGTAAAATAAAGGAAAAATGTTCAGTAACTTTAAAAAACAATTTGGCTTAGTTTAGTCGTAATTCGCCACTTTGTTTATTTTTTTTGCAAAAACTCATCGTAACTCCAGAAATAGATAAGATGTTGAGTTCAAATTTGGTATACGCATTTTGTATGTTGTGATTTACAAGTGTACCATACACCAAGAGTTTATTTTTATAGTTTTTAAAACGGCGGCCATTACAATGTTTTAATGTGGAATATCTTGAAAACAGGTAACTTCCAAAAAATGTACAAGAGGAATTTTTTTCACGACGAACGAAATGTTTATTTAGATTTTGTAGGTCAAAAGATAACCGGGTTATTGACAAAAACTGTAAAAAAATAATTTCTTTGTAATTGTCTATAACGTTTAAAATTATCCTAAACATTTCTGAGTAATACATTTGATCTTATTTATTAAAACTATAAGAATCAAAACAGTTTCTTATACCTTGGATTTTTTGATTTCAGCACTTGGGTCTTTTTAAAAATAAAAAATAATAAAAATAAACCTTTGTATTATTTACGTTATTATTTATAGTTAATAGGTAAGTTAATATTTGTGAACATACGTTATTTTATAATGTTTTGCATGGACGCATTACGTTAGTTTGGTTTAGACGGTCAACACTGTTGACAACATTTATATTTACCTGCATCCAACAAATGTGTTGATGACTAGTGAAAGTCGTGTTATATGCTAAAGGTAAAATGAGCAATAAATATTAGGATATATATGTACAACTCTGATATGTAAAGAAAACTTAAATGCGGAAACATTCTAGTTTTCTGTGCAAAGGTCTCCTTTATTATAAAGCCCGTCCACACACATCTCCGACAAAACCAGTCAGTTGGCTCATGAGGGTGCATTTTTAATCATTTGATTTCCGACTGTTTGGCCCTTTAAGGGATACCAAGTTTTATTGAAAAAAGGACGAGGAAGTAAAAACTTTAAAGATTGGCTACGATGTCAAAAAAAAAAAAAAAAAAAAAAAAAAATTCTGACTTGCAGTTTTGGTTCTTCAACTATTATGAAGTTAAATTAAAGTTTCTTCCTCTTGCTTCCGTCCAGTGACCTCTTTTGTGTATTTGCGACGCGTTTCGGCACTTTTATCCCATCTTCAGACACAACAAATAAATTACTCTGCCGAGGTCGTGAAACACGTCATAGCACATTTAAAGTACGTTTTGGTGTACACCAACTGGCTAAAGGACGGCAACTGTCAGTCTATTATCTCACGCACTTGAAACCAGTTCTTTCCGAGGAGTTCTTGAACTCTTAAAGCCTTGTCATATAAGATATTAGAGTCGAGATTTAGCTGGTCGTTCAATAATTGACGTTCACAAATATAATAAACGGTATCAGGAACTGGCACATACTTTCTCACAAACATATTTAAATTATTAAACAGATTAACTGTGACTTCATAATTGTAGGTGGGGTAGGAGAGGTGATTTATTAAAGTAGGAGATTAACTAATAAATATTATTATTATTATCTGGAGAGAAAACTATTCGATCGATTTCGAACAAATTTGCACCAAACACGTCAATTAGGCCTGCATAGATTCACGAAAGAAGGGTTTAAAAAACAACCCCCTTTAAGGCCAAAAAACCCCAAAATCAGTTATTATTATTAGCTAAACGAGAATTTTTAGAATGATGCGGTTTTTTGCATATGGTAAAGTTCATTAAAGGTTACAAATAAACCAAATTTTATCAAAACCGTTAGTGCCGTTTTTTTATAAAAAAATAATAACGGATTTTTTGCCAAAAAGGGGGTTGTTTTCCAATATTTTTCAAAACTGTTTTTCGTGCATTTATACAGTACAGGCCTACTTGATATGTCTGGTGCAAATTTGTTTGAAATCGATCGAATAGTTTTCGCTCTAGCTTTGTATACATACAGACAGATATACAGACAGACATTTTGTAAAAACCACTTTTTATTTTCCAAAAACGGATATTTCCACAAAAATATCAACATCGATTTTTTGCGATCACTATACTTTCTCTATACTATAGTGTAGTGAGATAGTAAAAAAGAGATCACTTGTTGGAAGCAAACGTACAAAATTATAACAATTATTGTTAGTCGATATTCCGAATATTAATGCACTAATTATTATTATTATATGTAGGACTTAGATAGCGTACGCACCTGGACATCATCGAATGTAGTCAAATCATGATTCAATACGTTAAAATATTTATTACGTGCAAGCGTTTTTTTACGTGTAATTGAGTATAACTATGCGTAAGTGTTTGTGAAATATGGCGAATGGAAACGTGGAAATAAACTTGAAAATGGCTGAATAGCCAAAACGGCTGTCGTTTAATGACGGAAGAGTTGATTAAGAAACTTTATTTTAATCAACTAGTGACCTGGACACTGAAAATGAATTCATTTTGGAATGTTTAATTTTAGGGTTCCTCATCGTTATAATTTTTAAAACACAACTCATAAACATAAACTTAACATAGACACAATTCAAATACTTAGGCCTAAATTTCATCACAGTGGGCGAACTACCTGCTTTACTTTGGGTTTAGGGAATCCCCATAAATATACGCCCAAAAGTTGTCTTCTACACAATTTGCCTCAAAGCATGGCACAGTTTTGGCTTGAAAGGTGGAGAATGAGATATTGAGGAAGGATGGACTGCATCCTGCTAACATTCAGATGTCTTTGTTTCCATATGTGCATTCAGGAAACGTTTCAGTGCGCTGGATTTTGATTTATAACCTTAGCATCCTGTCCCGAAATAGGGTAAACCAATCTTTCTTAACCAAGTAAATGTCCATTGATCTTTAATAGTACTATCTATTAAATGGTACACTTCCGAATATCTATGGAAGATAAAACATGAAAGTAAATTATGACTTGTTTGTTTTATTAGTATTTTTTGATTTACGTTGCTTTTTATTGATTATGGTTATAAAACTTTAAAACAATTTAATATGCAGAAAAAATCACAAGAATTCATTTTTCTTAGTTTTTTTACAAGAGCCAAGGCTAGTGTCATAGTTGGTTGGGTAAAAAAGAAGAGAACTGTTAATACTAGGCGAGATTCCTGCTTGCCTCACACACCAACCTCCTTTCTACTTCTTCAGATTATTAATGAAAGCTAAGTAAGAATGAAAAGCATAACTTACTCATTTACAGAACCCTAACCTTAATACAAATTGTTTCAAGGTACTAAATCAGCAGGGTTCTAATTACCATTGACAAATAGCTACATGATATAGAGTAATCAGCTGATTATTGTACCAGCACAGACAATCTTTAACCAGCTAAGCTTTGTATTTTAAATGTACAAAATAACACTTTTTAAACGGTTTATTTACGTAATTAAAAACTAACGAAAACGGATTCTGCTTAAACTTAATACAAAACAATTATTCCTCAAATATTCACAAGTAAAGTGGCCTTTCTTTATTTTGTCTTCGTGGTTTTTTCCAGTCAGACCGTCCGCCTCACCGTACACCTCGGGCGTTTCCACCCAAAAAGCCTCGTTTTGAATTTATTTCCCTCTATTTAACATCTCTGTCCCCATTCAGTTTTAATCATGTAGCTCGGTCTCATGTAGCTCGGTCTCATGTAGCTCAAAATGCAACTATTAGATTTGATTTCATCGCATGTTACACACCCTACCAATACAATTCTACTTGTAATAAAATTATCTAAATATGAATAGTAATACCACTCATCTCACTTGTTTCAAGCCTCGTGTTTATGTAAATTTAAAATGTGAGGGGCTTAAAACTACTTTAGTTAGGCGTTATAAATGCCTATCGTTAATATAACTAGCCTAAAATTAACTATATAACAATTTACTAAACCAGTATTATTCTTAAACAATACATTATTATTTTTTACGTGAATATAGAATTTGGTATAGGTCCTTGTTCATTATTTAAACAATTATGTTACGATATTTGTAAATTTAAAAGGTTTCTCAAGCATCTATTGGGTTAAGTTTTGTTACATTTTTCAACAATACGTAGTTTCCTGTTTTAACAAGTTCACTGCTAAGGACGCACACGTGAATTTGACACTTAGTATGAGAAGCGGCCGATGCACAGTGCATTGCGTGCTTCGAATGCCAACCCCCGTATTGGGAGCTTTGTCAATACACAATGCATTGCGTGCTTCGCACGCCAACCCCCGTATTGAGGGTATTTTTAATAGGCAATGCACTGCGTGCTTCGCACGTCAACCCCCGTGTTAGGAGTATTTTCAATACACAGTGCATTGCGTGCTTCGCACGCCAATTTTAAGCCCATGTGATATGGACGCACATGTGCGTCCGCTTTAAAATATTAGTGATTATTACGTAAAAAGGTTCAAAAATAAAAAATAAAATAATTTCTAACCATTTAATTTATACATATAAAAATAAAAGGTCAGCTCCTAGCATAGGAAATACGAAATTTGCCTAGCAGGGAACGTGTTAAAACCATCTATACCAGGCATGAGACACTTTTAGGTTAGTTAGTTTATATACTACTACTAGGTTAGTTAGTTACTATGTTACTTTGACCATCAATGAAGATGGTGACTTTGTCGTTGAAACGAGATCGAGTCAATACACGTATTATTAGTGAGATTATTTGTTCAAGTTTTGTTCTATAAAGTATCTGCCACTAATAAATTAAAGATTATAATCATAGACAATAGTTAATTGTATGGGTCATATATAGAACTAACACTACAACGTTTACATAACATAAATAGGAAAACTGAGACATTTTGTCTACGTGACTAAAGTTACTAAATAAGTACTTACTAAGTTTATGGATAAAAATTAATTAGTGAGTTTAGTGAAATGCTGTAAACCATATAATTGAGATATTATCAAACAATATATGGAGGGACCTGGTTAGCTTAGTAATCAGAGCAGTAGCAAAGAAAGCCAAAGGTCTTGGGTTCTAATCCCAGTATTGGTCTATATTTTTTCACTTGTAGTTTAATTAAAAATAATTAATATTTCATCTTTTAGTTGGTATTTGATAAATTCATCAATTTTTAAGTCAATGTTTTACATAAATGTATTGTATATACATCCAAGAATTACCAGCGAAATTGAAACACAAATTTCTTAATTGGAAATGTTTCGGACATGAGTTTCGTTAAAGAAAAAACTCTCAAGTGAAGCAGGGCGGAATGGCTGTTAGTATTGACTTCATTGGAGTTTTGTAAACAGCTTAACATTGTAATCGTCGGATGCAAATTTTGAACACGAAATTTGCATAAGAATTGTCTTCCAAGAAAGACGTAGTGTAATCTCTTGAAGTGAGAATGTTTACATGTTTCTCAGTTTGTTCTTTCAGTGGGTAACAGATCAATAACTATTGCAGGTCAATGTGCAAATTGAATGGTGTACAAAAAACATAGTTTTTAGCGGCAAATGCTGCAAATTTATTTAAAAACCCGATATAAAACTCTGTTTATTATTGTGAGCTGGTTTGTAGTTTTATGAATTGGTTGAATTTATGTAATGAATCAGAATATATATATATATATATCTATATATAAAAGAAGAAGCCCTATTTGACTGATTCAAAGTCAACGTACAACCAAAACTATGATAGCTAGAATCTTAATATTTTCAGGGTACCTTCATACCACAATGTAGAAGTGCTCTAAGAAAGGATTATGAAAAACAAATTTTAAGGATTGTAAATGGTCATAAAACGCGGATTCGCTCCCAGCCCTATAATAGGTTATACAGTGTTAGGGGTTGAAATAGCTACCCTTATTACCCGGGTTCGAACACTA
>JAGFPH010007183.1:51588-68452 GCA_018207615.1 Philaenus spumarius | reverse complement strand
AACATTTAGTTTATAGGAATATAATGACAATAATGATTTTAACATATAAAAAAAAAAAGATTGTTTGTGTAAAACACTAATGGCTAATTTTACTTACACATTTTTTGTATTTTACAGTAAACAAATAATATGACCATAATTTTGTTCGGGATGAAATGCAGAATAATTTGGAGAACAATGTTTTTACACAATTATTTTGATATACATAATTTACTTACATGTAAATTCTCCACAATCTGAGCAGTTTTTTGCTCCCAATAATATGATTGTTTTATTTATGACAAGAATAAAATGATAGACGCACCATTTTCTCCAGGAGCAAGTAGGTTTATATGGTTAAGATATTCAATATCTACAGTAATTTACTTTTTACTTCAGCTATTCCATAGATAGGCCTTATTAGGCTTTACTGCATACAAAGAAACCAGACGTTTCTGCATTAATTTACATCATATATTGGTTAAGTATGCGATGGTGGATGAAGCTAATGTATTTTTACTTTCTCCACCCTATACGTAGTATATGGAGAAAGTATTGTTTTCGTAAAAATGTTCGAATTTGAATTTTTAGTTGAATTATCTGTTTTGGTGCTCCCAGAACCCCCAAAAATTGTTTAGTGCAATTATCTGTGTTGGTGCTCCCTGAACCCAAAAATATTTTTAGTGGAATTTTTTGTTTTGGTGCTCCCTGAACCCAAAAAAGTGTTTTTAACGTGGTGTCTGTCTGTCAGTGTGTCAGTATGTATACACGACCAGAGGGGACACTATTGGTCCGATTTTCATGAAATTTGGTATGTAGGTACTAAACCCTAATATCTCCAGGCGTTTTTTTCATTTTTTGGAATTTTAAATTTTTAAGGGTAATTTACCCCAAAAAACCGATAAAAAACGACAAAAATGCAAATTTCTCAAAAACGGCTCTAACGATTTTGATCAAATTTTCAGTATTTATAGTGCTTAAGATGCCAAACAAAATGACACCACCCGCTTTTATCAAAACTTCGGCGTTTCATAATTATGGGGAAATGTTAAAAAATAAACAAGTTTATGTTGTCAATCTAGCATCACGGCGACGGCCGCACGGGGTAGCACAACGGTAGCGAGGACGGCCAGTAATTCAAAGGTCGCGCGATCGAATCCCGCCTGGGACAATAACTTTTTTATACTATTGACGTAGGTAGAATATTATTTTTTTGTTTTGTTCTAAAAAGTAGTAAATAAAATGATTAAAAACAATATTATTTTGACTACAGTAAGTTGGGAGAAAGTTTGTGTCAGTTAACTGATACCGTTTATTTTTTTGGTTTTCAATTGTAAATAGCTTTGTGCAAATATAAAAAAGTTAGGAATATGAGTGATTTGTAATTCCTGGCAAACGGCATCATAGTAACGTTTTCTTCAAGGAAGAGACTAGGACCATCATCAGGAACATCTTGGGGAAGAAAGAGGAACATACCTGATGGCCACAAGACGGTTCCCTACTTTGTGAGACTGGTTGGCATTGGGCTTCATTTACCTGTGGTAGGCACATATCTAGACGTTGTGCTTATTGCTCAACAAAGGCTAAACACAAGAGGAGCAATTTGCACATACTTTGAATCGTTCACCAGGGTATAAATTTAGGTTTTATATCCACACCCACGTACATTTTGTAGAAAATGTATGAATAATAAAATATATCTATTATAAAATTCAGTTTTTGGTCTTATTCTACCTTATAACAGTAAAGGTGGTATCAGTGGACACTTACGAAATTAAATTTGCACCTATTGTCCTAAACGGTCAGTGGTATAATAATTTACCACCCTATTTTCATATAAAAATTAAAAACTAAAAGAAAAAATATTCTCCGGTATATTAGTAAGCCTATATATTAACTTAAAAAAAAAAAAAAAATTAGCGTACCCCAGAGTCTTGCCCTATAAAGGATTAAGTGTTTCAATCAATTATTTGCGAAATTGGTCTACTCACGAAGTCGCTGAATTGCTGTCTGCGTGTATGAAATATATTAGTAAATTTTTTTAAAAATATAGACGCTTCGCTTGGCTCGTACAGGGAAAACTCGTTTCGCAAGTTTGCACCTCAGAATTTAGTTTGGCTCACGTACTGCTTCGTGTTTCTCGTAGCAGAAAAACTCGCTTTGCGATTGTGAACCTCAACCTTGCGGCCTTGGATTATGGACTGCTACGCTTACAAGAGACCAATCTGGGAGGGTCTGTCTCGTATCAGAAGCTGCCCCACTGTAAAATCACCCACGTTGACTTGAAAAATGTATTTTAATTATATTTTACGTTTCGATCGATTTTGGGGGAACCAGGTGGGCTATAAAATCGTGTAACAAATAAAACGTGCAGATTAATAACCTACTATTATTGTTTGAGATAAAACCCCGATAACGTTTCATTCTAGTACGATAAATCTCATAAACGTTTTAGTTGTTGGTTGTCCGGTTGTTGGACGATTTGGCTTGGAAAAAAAACAAATTTGGACCGAATGGGTTGTAAAATGAAGCCGTTAAAGTGAGAACACATAAATACTGTATATGTATACACACAATTTAAAATAATTCGACCACGCAGCTGAACCGTGACGTGAGTTGAGCGAATTTCCAAAATTAAATTTATATATATTTTTGGGTTTCAAACAACTATTTGGGAAATTGATCTACTCACGAAGGTGCTGCCTGCATGTACCAAATATATTGCCATCGGTCACCACGGTAAAAGCCGTGGATTTAGTTCTGGTAATTTTACGGTATTTTAAGTTTTGATTGTTTTTGGGGGAACCAGATGGGCTATAAGGTCACGTAAAAAAATTAAATGTGCAGAATTATTTCGTATGTTTAGGTCAAAAATTTGGTATACTTCCGGTAAATTTTTTTGGCTAGCGATCGCGTCCAAACGAATTATAAAACCAACCTGTTTACCAAATTTGGTCCAAATCGGAAGTAAAATGCGTCCGTTAGAGTGCGCACACATACATACATAAATATATACATATATATATAGGCCTACATATATATATATGATTTTTAATGACACCCCAAAACGTGTTCTGGGGACCATGATCGGTGCTCTTTTGCTATTCCCGACCTTGCGTCTTACTATAAAGGCGACTGCAATGGCTAATTTTTCCTAAGGAAATTCGCTAGTAAAATCCCAAAACGTGTTCTATGGACCATGATCGGATCTCATTTACCACTTACGACTTCAGGTCTTACCGTAAGATTCACTGTAATAGCAGATTTTTTTTAAATAGAAACATAAAATTTTGGAAATTTCTTAAATTTGTTTCAAGCTTAGTTTTTTATAAATTTTATCGTTATACATTTTCTTTAAAATAAATATATAAAAAAAAATGATTAAACATACTACAGTAATAATAATCTAAATTGTATAAGAGTTTAAAATGAAATGCTTAATGAAAACGCTTTTTACAAAATAGTGACATTTCTATGTTTAGGTGAAGGTACCTGTGATTTTACAAGCAGCTGTTTCTTTGATGGCAAATGTTACGCGAAGAATGAAATATTCCAACATAAGGACTATTGCATTGAATTGACTTGCCGTGGCTTCAACCAGACCACAAAGCGAACGTGAGTTTGTGTTAGTTATTATAAAGTAATAATATTCACCCATTCCAGTAACATCATTGATAATTCTGACCATACTTACTCTAAAAAAGATTAATCTACAACACAATTGTTTTGTTTTCAGTTTTATTTTAAAAAGATTTGTCTACATCTATTTTCAACTGTTTTTGAATGTTTAGGTACTTCAACAGTCATTAAACTGTCCTGACCCTTTGTTGACACCGTGTAAAAACAAATATTAACAAAATTTCCAACCAACCATTATTTTATAAAAAGTAGCACTTAATGCATTTCAACATTTGGTACAGTACATTACCTGTTTAAAATCTTGGTTACTTATTATGCATGACTTTTTGGTTGTCAGGTGTGCGGTCCCATCAGTAGCTGCTGGGTGCCAAATTATCGAATGGTCACCGGGAAACTACCCGAACTGCTGTCCTAAGGTTGTATGTTTGTGAAAACAGCAGTGAAATATCCTCACCTGTTAATAACACGTACATCACGACAACAATGTGGCGTTAAGTTTTCTAAAGCTTCGATTTTTACTTAAAACTATTATAAACACATAAATTGTCAATAAATCATGTAAATCAAGCAAAATCTGAGTTGTTTATGACACCTTGAATAAGGTCTAAACCTGCTAAGAGAAATCAAATTACTTTGACTTGCTTCGTGGGATGTAGTTAACTGCTAACCATTCTGTTTATGCCATGGGGGGATTAATTTCTTTGATAATTTACACGGAAGATAGGCCCTATTAGCTCTACATTTTGATAAACAGGCAGAAAATCTTAATATATATATAACAACATATATACTACAGTACCTACATAATGATAAACTAATACTCTTATTTGAAACTGTATAGATTAGCAGATTAAAATAAAAAAGAAATAAAAAACCGAATTAAAAGAAAAATATAACTTAAAATTTTAAAAGAAAAATTTGGTATTCTAAATGGGACTTTCATAATTTTCTCTCATTACATTCACCTTGTTTAACTACAAAACATTTCTCATTTCTCCTAACAAATTATACCCATTGGTACGGTGTAATGTTTGTGTTTTCAATTTAAGAAACCTATTTAATGTTTATGTTGCGGTAGTTTTCAGGTTTATAGTTTTCGTACAGTTTTTAAAGGTTTACGTAATATTCAAATAAATTGCAAAACAGGTATTTTGTGCTAATCGTAGAGAAGTGGTTCATCCAAATTGCTATTTTTAGAAAACAAATCATATAAACAGTATTTTGTTCACCTGCGCCACAAGTGGGGCTTTAAAAACTTAATAAATTGCCGATGTTCAAATTTTCTTGCAATTTATTGCGGTTTTTTAGGTACCAGTTTGTATAATATCAAATTGAAATTTGTTGAAATATTTGTATTAAGGACTTTAAAAAAAAATGTTTGATCCCTATTGGAGACCTTATTAGACCGATTTAAACCTAAATTATCGCCTATTTTAGACCGTAAAAAAATATTAAAGTTTTACGTAAATTGAGCAAAAAATTAGGAAGAAATAACATCCAAATGATCTGAATGGGTTTCTAAACTTATTAAAATATTTGTTCTGCATATTTTTAAAATATTTGTAACTTAAATTATGATAACTTTCAATGGTTAACCACACTGATTTAAAAGAAACCCGAACCACATAACAAGAAACAAAAACAATAACTAAACAACTAAATTGTAAGTTATTTTTAATACGATACCCTTATGTACATTTCGATGACATGGTCATCATCCTCAGAGGGTTTTAACACTACTCCCCCTACAGAGGGGGGGGGAGGGTTGAGTAGTGTTAAAACCCTCTGGGGATGAAGACCATGTCATCGAAATGTACATAAGGGTAACGTATTAAACATAACTTACAATTTAGTTGTTTAGTTGTTTTTGTTCCTTGTTTTGTGGTTCAGGTTTCATTTAAATCAGTGTGATTTTGTCGCCACAGTGCTCTTTTATTTGTTTATTCAATGGTTAAATTTATGGTTTGATTGCAACGTTTACCTTAACAAAATATAATGATAATGTAAAGCGATATTTCTTCTGTAACAAAAGTAGTAGTGTTAGGTCTTACAGTTTATATCTTAGGTTTTTCAAATTTATGTAAAACGGCCAACTGTAAATTACTTTAAATATCTACTGTTTGTAGCTACTAACATATTGTTATCTAACCTAACTTTTGAATTGCACTAAGCTCTAAGAGAAGGTAAATAAATGCAGGCGTTACTAACGCATCGTCAACGTCAAAACGTAAACCAAACTAGTAGCGCGCGTTGCGTGCCCGTATGGAAGTAGTTGCGGATTCGAAATATGAAGCGGACAGCATCATTGGTTTTTACAGTGCAATTCAAGGGGATGCGGAATACTACCCCCCGGAAAACTACCCCCCCAAGTGAAACGTGACGTCACGAAATCTGCTAACTAACCAATATGGGAGCCGTGTCCGCGACTGGAATACTACACCCCCTAGCAAAAGCGGGTCGCCGGAATACTACCCCCCGGAAAACTACCCCCCCAAGCAGCTTCTTACAATTATACTGTTATCGGCAACATAATGTGACTAAACAGTTTAGGTTAGTCCTCTAGTTTTTTTTATTCTAATTATATCGAAACTTGAGTGTGCGTGACTGGAAAACTGCCCCCCCCCCCCGATCTCTGACGTCAAAATGACGTAGGAACCTGCTTGGGGGGTAGTTTTCCGGGGAGGTAGTATTCCGGCGACCCCAATTCACTACGAGTGTTGGAGAACATAAGACCGTGCTGTGGTTCGTGCTCGTAGCGGTGGTCGGTGCACACTTGCTGCAAAATTATGCGTTAACTGCTGTTGTTATGCACACTGGAGCAGATACCTATCTGACGCCTACGACACTCCCGATAGCTAAAGAGATGGACGCAGGTTGCTGAGAGACGCTCGTCACGTTAATTTATCCCGATACCTGGCGGTACCCAACTTGCTATCGGGCAGTACATATGTATTAGAAATTAGAGGTTTAAAGTATTTTAACACTATGTTTGACGAAAATATAGAAATAAATGCCTTATCAAACTTATCCTGGATTAGTCTTCGGAAATATGTTTACTACTTCAATAAAATACATTTCTTATAATGTCTGGAAGTTGATTATATTTATAAGAGTTATAGAACTAATAAAGGCTATAAGATTTTCTTTGAAAATATAAAATGAGTGTGTATTGCGTTATATTATAAATGTATTCTTTTATACAATATTTAAAGGAGAAATAAAGATTAATGTAAATTCAGAGACAGTCATTCATCTTCGTATTACATACTAGATGCCCGATCCTGCTTTGCACGGGTAAACAAATCAAAGTTATCAAAGTTATCAAATGTATATTAAAACCCTTTGCGGACTGGTATGAAATCTCCCAACACTCCCTCCAGGTCTCCTAGGCCACTCATAGTGCCCAGTCCCATTCTCTAGTTAGATATTGGAGGTTACGCCCCGCTTCTGTCTCTCAGATATGTTAGGCCACTTAGTGTGCCCACTAGTGATATGCCTGAACGGTCTCTAGGCCACTCATTGTGCCCACGTTATAAATATGTCTGTAAAAAAACACTATGATGATGTAGTTCCCTGGAAGGTGCTGCACTCTGTCCAACATTTATTCAACTATACTACAAACGTCATTCAAGCTACACCACGTGGTCTAAACTCGGATCCAAGAGGCATTTCCTGGCCAGTGTCTAGCTGTCAGTACACGCTACGACAGTTCTTTTCGTGCCTGAATTATCGTGGATTTTTATGGTTTTTATAGTTATTAAATGTTTAGTACAAAACAAATGTTATGTAAAACTTGTACAAACCAACCTGGTATTCATCCTGGTATTTGTTTCGAGAAATACCACACTTTGGCAGAGTACAAATGAGGTAGCCTCATTTAACTGATGTATAATCAAGGGTTTTATTTTATTTATAATTAAAAAAATATACATCTTATTTCAAATATAATATACAACATTTGTTTATCTAACACCTACTTTAATATGTAAAATTACAGGTTAAAAATGTATACCACACTTTGTCAAATGTGTTGCTAGGAACAACAATACCCATGGCTGCCAGCTGTTCAAGATGGCAGCATACCTGATGCGTAACACACCAGTGGGCACTATAAGTGGCCTAGCGTATCAGTGTGTACAACAGGGTAAGTATGGTGCATATCTAGCGTGTAGGGCAGTGGGCAATATGAGTGGCCTACAGACCCCAAAGGGTTAAAAAAAATATACATCTTATTTCAAATATAATATACAACATTTGTTTATCTAACCCCTACATTAATATGTAAAATTACAGGTTAAAAATGTATACCACACTTTGTCAAATGTGTTGCTAGGAACAACAATACCCATGGCTGCCAGCTGTTCAAGATGGCAGCATACCTGATGCGCAACACACCAGTGGGCTCTATAAAGGTGCGGCTATACATACACGTCACGTCACGTCACGTCACGTCACGTCACGTCCCGTCCACTAACGTCATTTTAGGTAGGGTGGCTATACATACCCGTCACGTCACGTCACGTCACGTCACGTCACGTCCAGGCACAAAAAGTAGCGCGCGCACATCTTGGCTTTCCAATCCACTGGGTCACACTACTTACTGTTGAGTCAACCATGGAGGAGTCCTCATCTTCGAGTTCCGACACCGACGAGGACATTTTGATGCTAGTTCTTTTGGATGAAGAGAACAAAAGAAGAAGAACTGTAGGAACACATCCTATTAACAAATTTTATCAAAATCGTTAGAACCGTTTTTTTAATAAAAAAATTATAACGGATATTTTGGGTTTTTTTCGCCTTTTTTTTCGTGCATCTATAATCTATACAGGCCTAATTGACATGTTTGGTGCAAATTTGTTCGAAATCGATAGAATAGTTTTCTCTCTAGATTTGTATACGTACACACACAGACATTTTGTAAAACAACACTTTTTTGAACTCACGGTGTTCCAAAACGGATATTTCCACAAAAATCTCAACATTGATTTTTTTCGCGATCACTATACTTTCTCTCTACTATAGTATAGTGATAAAGTGAAAAACTATTTTGGATCCGAGTCCAAGGCCCAAAAACGCACAGTGAGTTTCGCCCAACTTGATCTTTGATTTATGTATCCCTTTTAGACCTTTATTAGCTATGCACCAATAAACGCTAAAAATCCCATTTTCCGCCCGTTTATTTCTCATAACTACCGAACGAACACAAACATTACAAATCAGGTTTTGAGGTATATTTAACATCTATGCGTACATTTCACATTATTGCATACCGTTTTGGTATAAATATTTAACGGTGAAACCATCGTTAAAGTAAATTAAAACGCAGACGATCTTATCAAAGTATTGAGCTGTGATTTAAGTTGTTTTATTGATAATGATCGCGCATCTCGTCCGTTTGCAAAACCCCTAACTTTGATCGTAATTTTTACATTTTTACATTTTTAAATAAGAACCCTTAATATTTATGGGACAAAAATTAGGTTAGATTAATCTCTGAAAAGTCGTCTACACGAAAATTAAAGTTTCGTCGAAATTGATTCAGCCATTCTGGCGATTGGCCCGGACAAACAAACAGACAGACAGACTGAAAGACAGAATTTTTTTACAAAATAATGCTTTTTTAGGTTTTTGTAAAGTGTGAATAACCATATGAGATTAAATAAAGTATTTATCTCGACATCACGACGGACACTAAAGTTATCAAATACTCGTCGTCCATGGTTGACGCACAACAAAACACTATGTTACTGAAGGAACGACACACAAGAAACAGGTGAACAGACACACTTCACCCCTTGAACTGATAAGGTGCAATATTTTTGTTTATCTCTGTTATGGAGCCAACAAAATATAGTCAAAAAACATTCAGCTATACCAACGATGTTTCCCGACTGTGCGCGGACAAAGCCGAAGCGGAGATAAATGACGTCGCTTGACGTGACCCCTGGCTATACATACCCGTCACGTCACGGCACGTCACGTCACGTCACGTCACGTCACGGCACGGTATGCTCTCTAGAGCATTCGAATATTTTCTGGACGTGACGTGACGTGACGTGACGTGACGGGTATGTATAGCCACCTCCATTTGATTACACAGGGAGCATACCTCTGGAAAAAAGACGGGACGTGACGTGACGTGACGTGACGTGTATGTATAGCCGCACCTTAAGTGGCCTAGCGTATCAGTGTATACAACAGGGTAAGTATGGTGCCATATCTAGCGTGTAATGAGCAGTGGGCACTATGAGTGGCCTACAGACCCCAAAGGGTTAAAAAAAAATATATATATATATATATATATATCAATAAATATATTACATTACGTATTTCTTATAAGAATTTTTAGTAATTTTGATCCCTCCTAAAATTTTTGTTTTTTGAAAACCTTTCCTAGCGAGCGCCTAGGGCTCTAGAGGAAGACACATACCAAATTTCATTCCAATCCGTTTGGTGGAATTTTTAGTAATTTCCCCCCCCCCCCCAACCCCCCCTTAAATTTCGAATTTATTTAAATACCTTTCATAGAGAGCACTTAGAATCCTAAAGGAAGCTACATACCAAATTTCATTCAAATCCGTTCAGTAGTTTTTGAGAAATCGTGATGACTCAGTGAGTGGTATTTGGCTTTTATATATATATATGGATTTATGAATATATTTTATAAATGATTTCATTATAATTATTCATTATTAAATAATTATAATGTTAATAAGATCTAAGCAATTTAATATATAAACATGAAATGTTAATCGATTAAAATTTAATATGTTTATCTTTAATTTGATGTATAAAAATGCACATAAGTTCAGTTTTACAAATTCATATCTACATTTTACAAGTTACGACTATTTTATAATAGTAATATCTTCTAAACCGTTTGATTAATCAATATGCAATTAAAAGCAATGAAAAGATAATGTTTGTATCTTTAAATCGATATTAAAAATGAACATAAATAATAAATTGTATCAAATTTGCAAACAATAATGTACTATCCACTCAGTTGCGGCAAATGTGAGACTATCAACGTTTGACGATGATAAAACGCAACGTGCCGCGTTTATTTGTAGCAAGTATGTACCGTGCCTAAGTGTGTATATACCTTAAATCGTCGAGAAGGGGTGTTTTATTATCTAACTGTGTCATATAAAGAGTTGTATACAAGGTTTAAATTTTCGTTCAATAACATTCTACTATCTATTCAGATCCTATATACTTAAAAGTGTTAAAAGGAGTTCATAAACTTTCCCTTTTTATATCGATTTGTATCTTGAGGGTATCTTCTATGCTGTAGTAATAATTTTGGTAAATTTTGGATGATATGCTCGGCAAACTTTGACTCAGTTCTTGTATGGTTTGCTCTTTGTTTGAGATATTTTCCTTAAACATTAAACGATCTTCCTGTTTGCGTACATACATTTTTGGCAATTCGCAACATGCAAAACTGGTATACTCCTGTGCATTAAAATAAGTTTTTCATTTGCTTTTATTGATCAATGCAAACTATTTTCGTTTCTATATTTTATATTGTATATGTTTTAGCTCGTTCTGTGATTTTATATGTTCAGAAGTAAAACATATGAATAGAATAACCAAATACTGTACAATCAACAAACAAATAGAGTGAATGTTTGTCAGGAGCAAACTATTGTTATATCAAACTATTTAAACTATTGTTTAAAACAATTATCTTAGTATTTACATTCAACTCAGTTATATGTTTATTTTGAATGGATGAATCTCTTTGAAATGCATTAATTTTAAACATATATAATGACAGCTATATAGAGCTATTTATTTGTATTGGTAAGGCTTTTGATATAGATATTTTGTAATTAGTGAGGCTTGTATTACATAAGTTATGTTTTATCTGGATGTAAACAACGTTATAGTTTTACGTTATAGATGAGAACACAACTATAATTAACTCTCAAATAGTAGCTTGATATAGAGAAGTAATTTTAAAAGTACCAATTTAAATAATTTCAGCTTTGGTTATAATATTCTGTATAGTGTTTATTTTAGTTACGGTTTAATACAATTTAATAGTAAACTAATAACGTAACTCTGTAAATTTATTCAATAATAATTTCTATAAAAATTTAATTAAATTTAATTTGAATAATAAACACAATTAAATTGAATTAAACACAATAAATTTTATAAAAAACGATTAAAATCACTATGTTAAAACATAGTAGGCCTACTGTATATTCATTTCACGAACACTGTTTGCCATGCTCATAGAAATAAATACAGATAAAAATACATTTATTTCATATTTCACACATGCAAAAGTTTAAAGTGGTTTAAAATGTACACAAACGTGGTTATTGATAAACATACATAGAATAAATGTGAAATAAAATATAGGTACTCCTGAACTAAAAGCCTGTAGTGGTTAACCATCAATGAAAGTTTTATACAATTTGTCAAAAACAAAAGAGGACATTTATTGCGCTGCACTAATATGAAAATTATACTTACTTATACAATTTGGAATTTTAAAATAATAAGATATAATACATGTTTTAAATACTTAGGAAATAACTTTGAGTTTGCCAAAGAAATTATCAGTTGGTAAGAGCTAAGACATAACAAATTTAAAAAATATCTACAAAGGCCATGCCTCCTTCAAGCCAAATGGAAGAATGTTATAGTATAGAGTTGCATTATAAGCAAACCAATGTTGAACATGGTTTAATCTTGGTTACAAGGCAATCATAACGGCTCAGGTTTTTCGTTTGTGCAAAAAAATAAAAAATAAAAAAAATCAAATTAACATTTACATAAATGTCTTACTCCGTATTTTGAGAAATATATTATTATTTGTATTTTTGTTGTAAAATATATTTAAAACTTAGAAGACATACAAATATTTTGGTGGTAAGATGATTATATATTGGATTTTTTTCAATGAATCCAGCAGAATGTTTATGCAAGAAAAATACAATAGTTTTAAAGTAGTAGTAGTAGCATCCCACGCCCTAACAAACCAACCCATATCGGCCATATTCCAAACACGTAGGCCTACCTTCTAAATTGTGGGAAGGGCAAACATCTCTTAAAATACATAATTTTATAAGAATATTTAAAGAACTACCATAGTTCTCAGGAAAATGGAGGGCAGCACTAATAAAACACTGAACGTCGTACGAAAAATAACATTTTATAATTAGGTAAATTTACAAACAGGTTAATAACTCTACTCTTGAAGGAATAAGAAAATAACAAATTAAAACATAAATTGGGACTTTCGCAGATTCATTACATGTAAAATAAACGGTACCAGGAACTGGCACATACTTTCTCACAAACATATTTAAATTATTAAACAGATTCACGGTGACTTGTAGGGTGGGGTAGGAGAGGTGATTTTGTATTAAAGTTGTTTTCCCATAAAAATCCATAAAATAACGGAAAAACCAACTTTTCTCAAAAACGGCTCGAACGATTTTGATAAAAATTTTACAGTTTATAGTACTTTAGGTCCCTAATAAACTATAAAATTTTAATCAAAATCGTTAGAGCCGCTTTTGAGAAAAATAGATTTTTCCGTTATTTTATGGGTTTTTATGGGAAAATTACCCTTAAAAATTAAAAATTCACAAAAATGAAAAAAATGCCTGGAGATACCGTAGATTAGTACCTCCATACCAAATTTCATCAAAATCGGACGACTAGTTTAGGCTCTAGGTTTGATAACATCCACACAGACACACGCACAGACATCACTCCGAAAACCTCTTTTTTAGGTTCAGGGGGGCCCAAAACGAAAATTTCCACCAAAAACTCAAACTCGAAAATTTGTACGAATACAATACTTTCTCCATATACTATGGTATAGGGGGAGAAAGTAAAAATATATAAATCAATGCAATAGAAATACAATTAAATCAGATAGTACATACATTAAATAAATAAACACATGGTATATTTAAAGTTAAGTCAGATTTATTAAATTATTCCATTTAAGAGGATATATAGATACAGAAAATGTCTGCAGAAGAGCTACTAACATCAAAGTGTGATCTCAGATTTTGTGAAATGTAAACACGGTGATGTAATTGATTAATGCCAAATACTAACAAGATGCTCCAAGTCAGGAAACTATTACTCACTAATTGCTGAACTCGTTAAAAATATTCCGAGTTAGGTTTAATTAGAACACATGCACACATATATGTAAAAATTTATAAAGTTGATAACGAAAAATATACAATGTTGTTTCTTTAATTTACACCATACAAAATTATAATAACCACTATCATTGTTTATAAAAAGTCACCGATTTATACATTCTAGTTTTAATTGATTCTATATTAAGAAAGTTACAACGTCGGTGAATAAGTTAATCTCGAAACTGTAGGCTATATAGGCTAGTTTGTAACATGTCAGATACAAATCAAAATCTTAAAGCTGTACAAAAACGTTTTTTTATTATTACAGTAATAACAATTATTGAATAAAATAAAAATATACAAAGATCATGACTAATCAATTGACCGATAATTTAAAACTATAAAATTATAGTCAAATAATGATTTTTATCAATTATATAACAAATTAAAAGAGCCAATGGTCACACCAAAAATAAGGTACATATTGTATGGTCTGTAGGTTATTTGTATTAGATATTTATTTGGTAATACAGAAACATTTCAACAAATTACACAATAGAATTTTATAAAACAATCAGTTAGGTTGTGACGTTCACTTCATCACGCACTAAACTTTTCAAGGGTATCTACCTTGGGTTCACTGTTAAGTAAAATGAAGTCGTAAGAAGTCACCTATACACATTTATTTATCACAGTTATTACTATACATTTGTATACAATTCTTTTATCCTTGCTGATCTTCGTGATCACTGGTCGAATGCTGTCTCCTCCGTGCGGTGGGGTCCTGCGATGGTCCGTAGAGGTATTCTCCAGATGTCCTGTTTTCTTAAAATTCGTTGCTGGGTGAAATCTGTAGACACCTTAGGTGCTCCTTTATACCTAAAATATATCATAAGAAGGTTTAAAGGTCGGATTGCCGAGGGCTCAATATGTCTATGCGACAAGGAACGGAATGCCGAGGGCTCAATATGCCTCTGCGACAAGGAACGGAATGCCGAGGGCTCAATATGCCTCTGCGACAAGGAACGGAAGGGTGGGTTATGTTGGGCTGGTCAGACCCAACTCTCTCTTACTGCCTCTGCCAGCCGCTTATATAGCCCGTTTTCTTAGAGTGGGGAGTGGAGGGGCGAGCTGTTGTTATCTTAAGTCTGGAGGGAGAAGGGTAGGGAGCTACTTACGGCTTGTTTGAATTAGCGCTCCTATTGGTTTGCCTGAGTACTTATTCTTATCGGCGCGTTTACTGTTTATTCAGGCTTATAATTTGTAATGGTGATTTGCTTCATTACAAGGTTGGCTTATACATATTTTTCAATCTAAAAAATATATTCTTTCTGGAAAATTACAATAATGTTCTTTATTCTAGAAGGCTAACACAATCCGGAGATGTCGATGAACGAGATGTTTTCCTTTTAAAGGTGTCCGGCGAGTTCTCCATATTTTTTGTACGGGGAGCTGCCCACGAACTGCGAGCGTGCGGCGCGTCAAGATCTATTTACTGTCGGTTTTTCAACGAACACTAACTTAGTGTGTTTGCTTTTCAGAGTTCAGATTTGGGATGGGTGCGTGAGAGGTTTTTGTTTTTCGTGCAAATGTAATTATTATTTTCAAGATATTAATTGAATTTTTTAAATTTAGTTCAAGTAAGTTACATTGAATTGATTTTTCAAGTTGAACTAAAATTCTACTAATAATCGTAACATTACCTTGCATTTGCGATCCAGGCGTCCTGTATATTGACGACCGCGGTTTCGACCTCACTGAGTCGTTTACGAGTCTTCTTAATACATACTAAATTACACATACATTTACACGCACATACACATTACACTTAACATTGAATTTGAATCGTGCAACATGATTATATGGCTTGTCAATTGATTTACGATTCGATTTAAAATGTGGATGCATCCTTCATTTGAGACCGGGTCGGGACTGAATGTAGATGTTTTTTATAGAGTTTTATATAAACAATTAATGAGAAATATTGATTGACAAGTTGAAATTCAAATCCAATTCCTTGTATAACCTAATAATAGATTTATACGATGGTACCTGGCGAGCCTAATATTCCCCCACCACCACCCTAATTTACGACTAGATCCCTGCCCCCTCTTTGGCGCACTTCCTCCTTTAAAATCTCTCCACCCTTACAGGGAGTGACAACCTTACTTCACCGATCCTGTACACCTTCTTTTCTAATCCCATATAAACAAGAAGCATTGCCAGTTTACCTCAAGACCAATAGAGCAGCAAAGTCTTTTTTAAATTTTTCGCCCAAAAAGTACAAGTATCTGGAATGAGATTTTCGCTTCCAGACTGAATTTAATCCAAAGTTGGGAACTGAAAACATACATAAATAAACACTAAACTCCACAAGTAAGGCCCCAACGAACACTCAACCACATGCCTGCTGAACTGTATTATCAACACAAACCACGTAATGTTAATTATAAGGTAACTCATGGAGAAACTGTTAATTTAGGCCATACCTAAAGAAATACCTTACTTGGCTTACTTTACCCCCTAAAAATCTACAAAACTATTTATCGCAGCAAAAAACTGTATAGAATAATTTTTGTAGAAAATTTAACGTTCTTTAAAAAGTTATAAAACAAACTAAGCTCTAAAGTGAAGGGTTTACGAGATATTTGCAAAACAACCCAAAACACAACACTTTTACACCTTTCCCCCTCCGTCCCACAAACCCGACACCATTTCCGGTGGAGATTGTTTATCACATTCTTTAGAGCAAAGGATAATGAACAACTTACAACAATCAGACCTTTGTCTTTTTTTTTTTTTTTGATTCTCCAGTTTAGGTTTAATTAGACTGTACTACATGTATATAGCAGAATTTAAACACACCACTCCAGGAAAATACATTTAAAATACACTATTGCAAATTTGTAATGAAATACACAAATAATATCAAAAATATACCACTGAACCAGCTAGCACATAATAGAATATGTACCGGATTTGTCGGTCCAAGATGGCGGCGCCGGCGCCGCCCTAGTCCGAGGACGGGTCGCCGGAATACTACCCCCCGGAAAACTACCTCCCAAGCAGGTTCCTACGTCATTTTGACGTCAGAGATCGGGGGGGGGCAGTTTTCCAGTCAA
>JAGFPH010007183.1:11211-51188 GCA_018207615.1 Philaenus spumarius | reverse complement strand
TTTTTTTTACATGGTTAGCTTACAATTTGTAAGTTTCTACAGTACGATTTTTTTAACCGTGCCCTCGGCCACGATTGTACTAACCTGAATAATAACGTTAGAAATCGCTCTGTCTAATCTAGTTTTCTCCACGAAAACTAAGCCGAGCGGCGTGAAACACCGAAAACCGAGCTTCAATAACACTGTCATTTAATACACTTAGCAGCGATGTAAAATTATGAAACTTTCACGGATACGCAGATAAGAACCATACGATTCGTATGATGTAAAAGAAAATCAATTACAAAACCTATTTCATATTTTAAAAATCAATATTACAACAATGTACTTTAATAATAACATTAAATTTTCACACCGCTAGAAAGTTTTTTATTTGTTGGTCAGAGACAAAGTGTTCGCGTGAAAGTTTTAGATAAAGGTCCAAATTAAATATTTCATTTGTAACATTTTTTCGTTTAACTTACGGTTTGCTCGGTACGGATGTCTGAAGTTAGATTCCGGGGAAAACTTCCTGCCTGGTAGGCCTACTTGGTGTCTGGCATTTACCTTAACCACACCACCGTATTATTATTCGAATAATCGAACAATTGACAAGTAGTCTATGACTCATTCAAGTAGTTTTTATTTCAATAATTTTATTCGAATAATTATTCAATCATTTTTGTTTATTCGAAGTTTGTGGAACTGCCTTTACAATCCCTCCCCGATACACCGCTAGCCCAAAGAGCGCTAGCCGAGCCGAGGGCACGGTTAAAAAATCGTACTGTACATGGTTAACTTATAATTTGTAAGTTTTCACTTTATTAGCTTTTAATTTGTAAGATTTACATGGCTATCTTTTAATTTGGAAGTGTTTACATGGTTGACTCATAATTTAAAAGTTTTATAAGGTTAGCTTTTAATTAATTGGTAATTTTTTTACAAGGATCGCAACAAGATTATTTATATAAACTTACGATTTCCGAATAATCGGCAATTCCATACAGTTTAACAATAATTATGAAGTAAAGAGCACTTGATACGTATTTTGTTAGTTAAAGCAAGAAGATGTGTGATTAAGTCATGATTAAAGCATGATAGCTGTGATTAAATAAATTTGATTATTATCGTAACGCAATTTTGTTATGCACTTTGTCGTCTTTATTTCAAAATAAAACAATGAGAAAAAAAATTATATATAAACTAATTTTATATCATACGTGGTTTTGTCCTGACTGGCTGGCATAGAATAGACTGGAGCCAAAATTACTTAAGATGGAGCTACGAAAACTTAAAGGTATATTCGTATGGTTTCATAGACGCACATTAACAAATTAATTTATAAAAATATTGATTTAAAGCTTAAAAATTTTGAAAACACAGTTTGTTGAATGCATTTACATTCATACCAACGCAAATTTAGGATCAGTTTATTATTCATAACAACAGTTAGCTTTTTTAGCTAAACGCAATCAAAAATAAACGAACTAGGCTTACTGAATTATAATTCAAACATAATATGCCGAGAAATATTATAAATTAAACAGCTATTTGGATCAGAAAAGCTTGAAATAATTTTAAGTTAGGCCGCTACTGAAACAACGCACGTTTCTTGAAACTATTTACATTTATTATCATATCAACCTACTTTTAAAATGTATTATTGGTGAATTTGTTTATCAACCAACAGCGTATATATAGTGCAGTTATTGAAGCGTTATTGCTCCGAATTTTTTACTGTGAACCGATTTGCATGAAATTTTGGAATTAGGCTCATCTTACCCTTAACTTAAAAAGTGAAAATTATCTGAAATCCGCAACCACCCTGGGGGTGATTGCCACCCCTTCTCGGTGGTGTACATTTTTTTTTCAAAATAACCTCAGATATCGATAGAAGGCCTAATTGTAAGCAAAAAATTTTCTATAAAGTTTTTCAAAAAACCCAATACTTTTCATGTTATTGGCAATTGAAAATCCGGAATTTTTTCACGTTTTTCATCGGTTTTTGCAAATATATCCAAAAATATGCATTTTAACGAACATTTTATGATGAACAAAATTGTAGCAGGTAAAAAACTGAACAAATCGGTTTTTTATAAAGTGTTCTAAGTGCAATATTAAGCGAGATATAAAAGATCAAAGCCGTTTTTTATTTTGTCTGAAATTTAATCGATGTGTTCAATGCCATCTAGTGGCGAGCAGATACATTTTATGCATTTTAATGAAATAAGGTTTTGTAGTGCTTGAAATAAGCTTTAAAATGAGCAATGTTAAAAGTCCTTTGCACGTAAAATGAGTGAGCTGTATTGTAAATAATAGGAACATCTAATGTTTTTTCTTTTAAATCAATATGTTTCATAAGTGCCATTTCCATCAAAATTAAAATTAATCGTATTCCGTCTAGAATTAACTTTAATATAAAGAGTTTGATGGATTCTAGCAGTTTGGCTGCTTTAGGACACATATTTTTCCAAAAACTCACGATTTTAAGAAACACATTTTTTTTAATTTAAAAAAACACGTTCTTTTCATAATATCTCAAAAATTATGAAAGATACGTACAAAAGTATAACGATAAAAAATGTAGGTTTTTGTCTGACAAAAATTAGGTTTTTTTGGTTTTTCTGTCACACAAAAATTGACGGAGATATGATTGTTTAAAGAGCGCGTGGCAGCGCAATCACAGTCTCTCTTGAGCCCTTTGACCCTTCACAGTTTTAAAATAAAAGATTTTTCACTATATATTGTAATGAAAAAAGTTTTAGCTCTTTTAATTACCTTTAAAATGGTTTTTTATAAGTTGTGATAGCATCAAAATTGAAGGAGTTATGGTCCAAAAACTAGTCGTATTTTTTTCTACTTAGTAAACTGAAAATTTCGGAGTGTGAATATTTGGAGCGAAGTGAAAGTGCACAGTAATAGAGAACCAAAACTATTGTCTTATGTATATACATACATATTATGGCACATATATTTTGGAAACGTAGGCATGAGTATTCATGTATCATACCAACGTTTATATATGTATATATATAACACATTTAAATTATGATTATGGGTTTTTTATGGTTTTTTATGCATTGTCATGCTCTTGTTGCAGTATTTTTTTAAATGTATTACTAATTCAATCTGGTACAGTTTTAGACAACTTGTAAGTTTACATTTTATTTAATAAATGGTGATTTCTTACTCTATAATTAAATTATTTTTAAATGTGTAATCATATATATTTATTGTTTTTATTTAGGGGTAGTTTTAAGGGTTGAAAAGCTTGAGAATATGATAATCATTTTCGAGAATGTGGAATAACATTTAAATCCTTTTCATTTCATCAAAAGAAATTTTTTTAAACAATTTTGTATCAAGGGTTTTTTTTAAGGGTCGAAAGGAGGTTAAAAATTCGATAATTAAGATAGAGAACATAAAATATTATTTACTTTATCTTAAATCTATTTATGTCATACCTTAGTAATTTTTTCAATTTAGGGGTTGTTTGCAAGGGTTGTAAGGTTTTCAAGGGGTTGAAAATGATTTTAATATGAGGTAATTGTGTCAGAAAACACTTTACAATTTCACCCCTTAGCCTAATATTAAACACGTTTTCTAGCGATAAAATGGCTCAATGTCAATTTTTCCATTAAGGGGTTGTTTACACCCCTTAAAAGTAATAGGCGGAGCTCAGATCATTTTCACTTTTGAAGTTAAGGGTAAGATGAGCTTAATTCCAAAATTTCATGCAAATCGGTTCACAGTAAAAAAATTCGGAGGTAAGACCCTATTTTTCGCTTCAATTACTGCACTAATAGGTTAGGTTTGTATTATTATCACATATAAAAAAACATGTCATTCTCGCAAAAACTCTAGCGCTACTGCGCATACGAAAATACCATATCAAAGTGTATCTGTCCTAATCAATCATAATATCCGTGAACATGTCAGAGTATGCAATAATATGTTTGAGTTTACTTTGCCGCGAGACGATGAGGGAGAGGCGTTGGTGATCGAAGCCAGCATGGGTACTTTTATGGGGGGCCCCCTAGAAAAGTGTATACAAAGTCACATTTTGGACCCAAATTTGTATCAGGCCAAGTTTTTGTTGTATAAGCTAAAGATTTAACTTAAGTTCTATTCTCATTAAAACATTGTTAACTTTCCGATGAATGAACCATTCGACTTGTAAGTTATAAGGTATCGGTTGATATATATGTATACATATTGTCAGAGAATTAGAGCTATACTTTTAAAGTATTTATTCCTTCACGTATTTCTGTCATATAAAATTTGATTACATAATTTGTAAACCGCTACTTAACATTAAATTTGTCAATTATACTTGTAATGCGTTCATTTTACTAAACGAAGCTTAAAAGACCTAAATTGTACGTCTCTGTTCGACCTTAAGGCAGATTACAGCTTTGAAAGGATTTGAATAATTGCATTAAGCCTAGCTTTGTCGTTAAGTAATTCGATATTCAACTAAGGGTATTCTGCGGAAAGACAGTAATCACCAAAGAACAGATTGAGCAAGTTTAATTAAATATAATTCAGTAGTAAACTGCAGGTACTCTAACCATAAGTAGGTATTATTTTGTTTACGATTACAGAAGTTGCAGTTTAATAAACTGATTCATTCAAATTATAAATACTTAGAGATATCATTGTTAAAAAGCTTGCCACAACCTAATAAAGAATTTTTCTTGGAAACTAGACCAAATTAGACCAGATAAGACGAAAAGTGAAACGCATATCCTTCTCTGACTTCAACCAGCAATTAATTGAAAGGAAAGTGTAGGAAATCGTTTGACACGCATGCGCAGTGTCAGAAGAAATAGAGATAGAGAGAGAATCATTTCTACTCTCTCCGTCGCATAAATCATAGGTAGTCTATAAGCATGTGCCGCATGTATTGTGATAATACGTAGCATATGGAACCAGAAGGCGCTGCGCAATATACTACATTACCTAATCACTTTTTAATATTTATTTATTATTTTTGTTGAAGTATTATAAAGCTAATGGACGAAATCAGCTGTTATATGTTTAAATTGTTATATATTGTTTTCAATTCGTTTTGTTTATTTCGATCTTCAAAAGAAACCAATTAGGCCTATAAACAACAAAATATAACTATCTGAGTGTAAGCCGTTAATGATTTTCAAAATGTACAGAGCCTAAAATACTTAAAAGTTTAGGAGTTTTTAACGGGTTTTACAATCCAAAAATGATAAAAAAACAAGAAAAAATCTAAATTTCTCAAAAACGGCTCTAACGATTTTGATAAAATTTTGCTTATTTGTAGCCTTAAAAGTACCATACCACATGCAAAAACCTCATCTTTCTAAAAATTCTCGTTTAGGTAATAATAATAATATCTGATTTTTTGGGTTTTTTTCAAAATTGTTCAAAACCTTTTTTCGTTCCTAATACGGGCCCAATTGACATGTTTTGTGCAAATTTGTTCGAAATCAATCAAATAGCTTTAATAATAATAATAATAATAACAATAATAATAATATTTTAATATAATAATATAATATGGATGTGTGTTACATGAATATAATATTTTCCATGGTATGTCCTACTTTTGCAATTCTAAATAACCACCTCCTATACTATTCTTGGGAAGGTATAAAGTTTCAACTGGGAGAAAGTATGTGGCAGTTATCTGGTAACGTTTACTTGTATATGGGTTGCAACTCCATTTTAACATTTAGATTGCACTAATTGTAAAACAATCATTGCAATTAAATATTTTAACATTTTAATATTACACAATTTAGCTTTTTAGTTATAAGACGTAGTTCAAATTATATTTTTTGTATTTGGGTTGCAACCCCATTTTAACATTTTCAATAAATGTAAAACGCTCCTGGCATTAACATGGGTAAACTGCAAAATTTTTAGTCAAATTGGTCGCATAGTTTTTGAGTGTATAGGGAACAAAGAGACATTTATATATGTAAACATTTTTATACTAAGCAATATATAATGATATTGCGTACTATAAAAATGTGAATACAATGTATAAGTCAATTTTAAGCAGATAGTATTGTATTCAATGTAATAATAATAACGTGTGAAGAAATTCGTTCAGTTCACCCCTGCTATACGTCCTGGCGATGGTGCATCTTACTTTTCGGGTGTGCCGTCGGTCCTCTTGCGGACGTACAGGCGTTGTCAAGATTGTTGTGGTGTAGGAAGATTCTTCAAAAAATAAGGCCGTAAACTCTTTTTTCACTTCAAAAGTTTATTTAAATAAAAAATAGTATTTCCCTCTGCTGGACCAGATTTATAACTAAACTATTAGAAGGCAAACACAAGCGAGTCTACATTGTGTGGTGTGGAGTCTGCTCCAGTCCAAGGTTACTAACAGACTACCTTAGGCTTAAACATTTAGCCACAAACTTGTTCCCACCACTTTAACTATAAACTGTATGAAGTTATAGTTAACTTATAAACTATAAAGCCATTATTTAGCGCAACCACTATCAACATAGATCCATTGGTTATTGTTATAATATAAGGATATATAACTGTAACAATAAAATGGAGCATTCAATATTTTATAAATATATCTAAAATCATATTATTAGATGCAGTAAATAAAAAAATATCGTTAGCAATATTCTACTTGATTTACATAGTTTAGATTTTAGTTACGATAGGATAAAAAGTATTTAAAACAAATCACAACTATTGATTTTATTTACATTTTTTAACATAACATTTTGGTATGAATGTTTTGAACCAACATATTTCCTTTTAAAACAGTTATTTTTTATTGTAGGCTGTAGTTTCCAAAATAATAATTTAATTTTGTTTAAATCGAGTTGAAACATAATCAACATTCTCCCTACGCCGTTGGTGCGTCGTAAAATATCTAAAAGGACTTACTGTTTGATGTTTTTTAATTAAATGCATCTTTACAAATGTGTAGCCCGTGAGAATGTTCATCTCGTCAGAAATTTTGGATTTACTTTGTTCTTCAGTTATCCTCTCAAACCTGTGAAAGCGAAAATTAGTGCCAACCTCAGTCGTATGAAGTCGGTAGATCAAAACCACTCGGCTGAACAATCAAAGACTACTATCACATTTTAATTGTAGGAACCACTTTTAGTATTCCTACACTGCACATGCAGTTAGTTGAATCAACAGGTACTCTAGTGCATCACTACTTAGCAAGTGTTATATGCATTACACTGTTATTTAGTTAGAGCAATTTAAATAGAAGTAATCAATGTGTGCGTGTTAACCATTCCAACGGATACAAAGAGATATTCTACTATGCAATGTGCTAGGTCACACTGTAAGTTTAAAGCAATGACATTAGCAAACAAGGATATACAATACAACTTAAAATAATGCTAATTAATTTGTAATTATTATACTTTTTGTACCTGATAATAATTCCTCATGGTCAGTTCTTTCTCATGGTGGCGTCATCGACAAAGATGTCGTCAAAGAACTCGTAATGATTCATGTTTATAATACGTAGAGATTTTATTGAAAACCACAAACATATGACTGCGAATAAATTTGAGAAAGTGTAATCGATAGTACTTTGTTTCCAGCTTTGATTACATTATCTCCTTTCTTTCTTATTAGGTAATTCCCACAGGAAAGATGAGCTATTGCAGTGACCTCTTTGTAGAGACCTGAGGTCAGGAGTAGTAAATTAGCTCCGATCATGGTCCCCAGAACATTTTTTAGGGTGGCATTACACAAATTATATAACAGGTGTCTTATTATTTTTTTTATTAATGGAAATAGACAGATTTGCTTTATAGATTGTTAACATGCATAAAAATGGAGTTTTTTGGTGTATCGTATATTTCAACCCTTCCCCCAAAAATGGGTTATTTTGATGGGAAAATTTCAAATGAGAACCACTATTGAGTGACACCTCATTTTAAAGGCCTTGATAAAAGAAGAAGATTGGCGCAAAGCGCAAGTTTATATGTTCACTCTATCCAACACAAAGACCAATCAAAATTACAATTTTTCCCCATTTATATAACATTGTAATGTTGAAGATGATACATCTGTTATTTTATACAAGTGTTTAATCCAGTAGATCACTCAATCTAAATTACAAAACATAGCAAAATTAGTATAAAAACAGCTAAGACCTCTGGAATTCCCAGGTACTAGACTTTGGGTTGATACAACCTTGCTTGGTTATTCATAACTGTGCATGTTTGTCGACTCCTAATAGTAAAAATTCCTCAAGTAATTTTTTTAATGCTAGCATTTCTGTTACACAAAATTACTTAATTGAATATACCGTGACTATAGAGACTATAAGTTAGAACTTCAGGCTATTTTTTAATGCTTCCATTTCTGTTTCATAAAATTAATTAATTGATCTTACTAAATTATAAATGTTAACAAAAGTATAATTAAGTAATATGTATTATTTTACTACAATACATATACTAGTTACAAGTTCGTTAATTTTTGTTACGTTGATTTTATATAACAAATTTTAAGAGCGGGGGTCCTCTTTTGAAAATACCCTATATCTCTGCAGTACATTTCAAAAGAAGAGGACAATTTCTTCTTTTAGCGTTGCACGAGTTTTTTCTACGAGTACTAAATACTTCTACCAGTACTAACAAACTGGTGTCCACGCTGCGACTGTAAGAGTACAAGAGAACTTAGACTGTGTTTAGGAAAAATCCACTGGTTGGGGATGGGGGTCAGCGAAAATGTCAGAAAATCGTTCCTCTAACTGCCTACTGCCCGTCAGACCAGTTTAACCTCGACTATTCTCTACGGATCATAAATACCATCGGACGAGTTTAGCACAACTTATGTGTTCTCACACTTAAGTCCACATTTTACGTACAGTTTGGTCAACAAATGGTACACACGTCGCTCGAACTAATTCTGTAGCAAAAAAAATCAAACAACCGGTAGCAAAAATTTAGAGTTTTTTGGGTTAATATAAAACAATTAAATATAGGATGTTATTTCTGGACAATTATTTTTTGTACACGACCTTATATCCGACGGGCTGCATTTAAGAAAAAAACAAAAAACCAGTAAGTCCTTTTAGACTTGTGTTTGCCTTCTAATAGTTTAGTCCGGTCAAGCAGAGGGAAATTATATTTAGATTTAAATAAACGTTTTGAAGAGAATCAACTGTTTACCGCCATATTTGAATGACCTTCCTACACCACAACCATCCTGACAACGTATGAACGACCGCAAGAGGACCGACGCGCGACGGCCCACCAAAAAACAAGACACCATCGCCAGGACACAGCAGGGGTGAACTGAACGAATGCCGCACTACGTTATTATTATTGCAATGAATACAATAATAACAGCTTAAAGTTTCCTTATAAATATTAGACACATTTTTATACTCAATATTTTTATAGCAATATCATTATATAGCATTTATACTTGATATATACATACATAAAATGTCTCTTTGTATGTTTCTTTCTTCTCTATAGACACAAAAACTATGCGACCAATTTGACTAAACATTTCACAGTTTATCCACAACAATGCCAGAAGTGATTTACAATTACTACAATCTAAATGTAAAAACGGGGTTGCAACCTATAATGTACAAAAATTATGAATTGAACTAACGTCCTATAGCTAGAAAACTAAATTTTGTAATATTGTTCTTAAGAGGTAAACAAACCATTTACAAATCGATTACTTAAGTTAAAGGTTATAACTACCCTTAAAATTCTTACACTTACACTTACACTCAAAATCTGTTCAAATAATTGTATTATAAACTATCACTAATTATCCTGGGCGGTGCCTGTCATGTCAGGTCTGGGCACTGAAATAATAAACGTGTTCTTCGGTTGATGTCTCGATTTATTCTGTCTGCTTGTGCCGCATCTGTTTACTTAGGAACAAGCTTATCTATTACATCTCCCATTTTACAAAAAATAACAATTCCTTCATGTTCTTAAACATTTGATCTACAAACTTAATCTAACTTAAAAACTTAAAATTATAAACATAAACTGAATATTAAACTGGATTGCCAACTTTAAATCCATTAAATTGTAAATAAAAACTCAATAATAAACTAAAATATGAACTTTATACATTTAACCTTTCAGGTGGTCTGACAATCCTCCCAAATCTTGTTATGTATTCAGATTGGTTTGAGGTGACAGGTGTAGGCCTATTTTGTAATTTTTTAGGCGACATCTTAGTATTTGGAGTATTATGTGTTTCTATTAAATAATCATCTGCCTGCCAACCATTTAAATGTACTTTTGCTGGAAAGGGACGAATATGCCTTCTGTTTCTTCTATACACTCTATTATTTTCAAGATTTACTAAATTGTAAGATCTAGGCTCTTTACGTTTGTTTAAAATTTTTGACTTAATCCAGTTGTTTTTATGTTTCATTAGTACTGGCTCATTATTTTTTAATTTTGACAAGGGTTTTTTTTTTTTATCGTAATATCTTTTTTGTATTTTTTGCCTAAGAACTAAGCTTTGTCTTACTGCCTTACATACTTTAGGCTTTAATAGGTTTTCATTACAAGGTATTATTGATCTTAACTGCCTACTAAAGAGAATTTTTGCAGGTGATGGTAAATTATCAGATATTGGAGTGTTTCTATATTCTAATAATGCTAAATCAAAATCTGTGTTATCAATTTTTGTCTTTTTTAAAATATTTTTTATATTTTGTATAGCCCGCTCTACCATCCCATTGGATTGTGAGAAGTGAGGACTGGTTATAGTGTGTTTAAATTCCCATTGTCTTGCAAATTGTTTAAATAATTACCCTATGAAACAAGAATCATTAGCTGTAACTAATGTTCTTGGAATACCATGCCTGCTGAAAATTTTCTTTAGGCAGTTTACAATGTGGGAACTAGATATATTTTCTAACAATTGTATTTCTGGATATTTTGAGAAATAATCTACAACTAATATGTATTGCTTATCATTAAACTGAAATAAATCAGCAGCAATTTTTTGCCAGGGTAGGTTAGGTACACTATGTTGCAATAAAGGTTCTTTACAATAATTTTTTGCATACTTTATACATGGTTCACATTTTCCTATCATGTCCTCTATACTTTTATTGATATAGGGCCAGAAAATTACATGCCTTGCTCTTAATTGTGTTTTTGTTATACCTAAGTGAGTTATATGCAATTTTTTCAACATTTCAGTTCTTAAATTTAAAGGAATAACAATGGCAGAACCTCTATAAATTAATCCTTTACAAATAGTCAATTCATCTCTTATATTCCAATATGGTTTAATAATATCTGGAATTTGCTTTTTATGATTAGGCCAATTATTTCCCATTATGAAGTTTTTTAATATTTTCATTTCATTGTCATTTTTGACAATGTTTTTAATTCTATTAAGTTGACAACTGCTTATATTAATATTATTTTCTATTAAACTAACATGTGCTTCAATTTCTTTACTATCTAATTCTAAATCTGTCTTATCAGTAGCATCATATGCTCTAGAGAGTGTATCTGCAATTACTAGTTGTTTACCTCTCTTATATACTAAATTAAAATTGTATTGTTGTAATTTTATTCTCATTCGCTGTAAGCGAGGATTACGAAGCTCTACATTTTTTTTGAATATTGGTATTAATGGTTTATGATCTGTTTCTATTGTAAAATGTGTGCCAAATACATACTGGTGGAAACGTTCACATCCGAATAGGATGGCTAGACATTCTTTCTCAATTTGTGCATAAGATTTTTGAGTTTCATTTAATGCTTTTGATGCATAGGCTACTGGTAAGTTATTTTGTAGGATGGCAGCACCCATCCCATTTTGTGAACTGTCTACAGTTAATATTATTGGTACATTAACGTTAAAAAATTGCAAAATGGGCTTGCATGTGAGTATATTTTTTAGTTTGTTAAATGCCTCTTGCTGTTCAAAACCCCATTGAAAATCTATATTTTTTTAAATATTGATCTTAAGGGCTCTGTTAACTCTGAAACATTTGGTATGAATTTACTGACATATGTGATTAGGCCTAAAAATCTTTCTAACGACTTTCTATCTTTAGGTGCTTCCATACCGGTAATAGCTTTAACTTTATTTTCATCTACGGTTATGCCTTTTTTGGATATTTTATGTCCTAAATAATAAATTTCACTTGTACTTATTTTACATTTCTCAAAATTTAATTTTACATTTTCTAATCTCAACTTGTTTAACACTACATTTAGTCTATCATCGTGTTCTTTTTGTGTGTTTCCCCATATAATTATATCATCAATATACACTTAAACACCTTCTATGTCTTCTAACATCTGTTTCATTTTTTGCTGGAAAACTTCAGAAGCAGAACAAAGTCTATAAGGCAATCTTAAAAATTTGTAACGCCCAAAAGGAGTATTGAATGTGCATAGATCAGACGATCTTTCGGATAATTTAATTTGCCAAAATCCATTTTTTGTATCTAAAGTGCTAAATATTTTGGCTGCATTCAACTTAGCAGATATCTCTTCAAAAGTAGGAATTTGGAAGTGAGGTCGCATTATCGCCTCATTTAGATCTTTCGGATCAATGCACAGTCTCATTTCCCCATTTGGTTTGTTAACTATCACTAACGAGTTAACCCACTCTGTTGGCTTATTTATTTTTTTAATTATTCCTAATTTTTCTAAACTGTTTAATTTTATTTTAAGTTTCGGTTTAATAGCTATTGGCACCTTACGGCATGCATGAATTTTTGGTACTGCATTTTTGGAAAGTTTTATATCATATTCTCCTTGAATACACCCTATTCCACTAAATAAATCTTTGTATTTATCTAATACAGACAAAGAAGTTTCAATATTATCTTTTACTGAATTTTCTCTATTTGACCTAACCTCACCTAATGCATTACTTTTTACATGATCAACCTTTTTAATTAAATTTAAATCAACTGACGTTGACAAACCTAAAATACAAGGAGCTTTAGCTTCTACTATGTAAAATTCTACAACCTTATTTTCTTTTTTATATTTTACTTGTAAATAACATTTACCAAAAATCTTTAATTGTTGACCTGTATATGATGTCAATTTAGTATTAGTACTCTCTAATGAACTTTCATTTTGGATTTCATCAAATATTTCTTTTGTAATTATATTTACTTCTGCTCCTGTATCAATTTTAAAAGTAACTAACTTAATTTTTACTAACATTTCAGTGCACCACTGCTTACCATGACTTTTTTCAGAAATCACATTAATTTCACCCAAAAATAGGTTATCACTATCACTCATGACAATATTATTAACTTTTTTATTTTTGCACATTTTTGCAAAATGATTTAAACTATTACACTTGGCACATTTCTTGCCAAATGCTGGACACTTGAACATTTTATGCTCATAACCACACTTAGAACAACACTTATTAATTTTCGTTGAAGGATTTCTTGAAGTACTGCTCTGTATATTTGAAGTATAACCATCCCTTCTTATCTGTTGTCTTCTTTGGTTGGAATGCGAAGAAAAGCAGCTGTTTGTTGAAGGTGAACTTTGGTTCCGATGCCATCTTTCCTGTTGATTGCTGTCCACTTTGTACACGTGTGCTTCTTTTCTGGATTCTGCAGAATGTATATTTTCAAGTTGTAACTTGGCCCTTTCTGCGGTTCTACAAATTTCTATGGCTTGATTTAGAGATAAATCTTTAATTCTTAACAGCCTATCTTTTATAGTTTTGTCTCTAATTCCTAAAATCAGTCTATCTTTAATTAGAGAGTCAGTTAGCTGAGCAAAATCACAAGTTGAACTTAATTCACGTAGTTCTGTCACATAATTATCAATTGATTCGTCCGTTTTCTGCTCACGTAAAAAAAATATGTGTCGTTCATATGTCACATTTTTATCAGGCACAAAATATTCATTAAATTTTTGAATGACTACATTTATATCATTTTTGTTTTCCGTCTCGGAATAAACAAAGTTATTATAAATTCTCTAAGCCTTATCGCCTATCGTACTTAATAAAAGAGCTATTTGGTACTCACTGTCTTCTTTGTTACACTTACTTGCTGTAATATATATTTGGAACTTTTGTTTAAAAAACATTCAATTTTCAGACATATTACCTGTCCACGATAGTTCCGACGGCACTTTGATATTCGGCATGTTTTGAACCGAGATAGACGATTGTTCGCTTTCACTTTTGCTTGTCATTCTTTATATTTTTAAACAATTTAAAACTTTAACTATACTGAAACTCTTATTTTATTATAAAAGACTGCCAAATTTCGAATACTATTTTACATACAGACCACTGGTCCTACCGACTGCGCCATGTCATGTCAGGTCTGGGCACTGAAATAATAAACGTGTTCTTCGGTTGATGTCTCGATTTATTCTGTCTGCTTGTGCCGCATCTGTTTACTTAGGAACAAGCTTATCTATTACAGTGCCAGCAGGAAGTCAACTACTACCCTTTTGCGGAAACAGACTCTTTTCTCGGCATTACTAAAAACATTTCTCATTCCTTACCTTTTGGTTTCTAGTTTTAAAGTCCTACTATGTAAATATAATTGTTGTTGAATAAACTATTCATGGGTAAATATAAATTAGGTATACATATATATAGTAAAACACAATTATATAATAGTCAAAGACAGTGGTTGTGAAACAATGTCTTCATGCAGGACAGTACGTAATTGGAATGAGCAGTAGAACGTTCCGCCAACTGGGCTGCCCCTTTCTCTACTCTTGGTCTGAGTTATTCCTATTTTATCTTAAAAGTTTTAACTTCTGTTAATTTATAAATAAAGGCTTACTAAACGAAGAAAATTAAGTGAATTAATTTTAAAACGTACAATAATGGCGGTGTAGGCCTATATATGACTGAATTTAAAACATTTCGGTTTGAAATCACTGATTTAAGTAGGCATGTGATTAAAATGTATGCACTTTTGTTTGGTTTCTGAAATGTATTTCAGGTATTTAACAAAATAATCAAATTATTGTAGGCTTTGTACATTTACTTTTTTGAAAATCCCTAACGGCAAAAATATACTCAGTTAGACATAGTTTGTTGTTTATAGACCTAAGTGGTATCTTTTGGAAAGCGAAGGAAACAAAACAATTTGAAAACAATATGCAACTATTTAAATAAATGTAACATCTGATTTCGTCCATTAGCTTTAATAATTAATGAAATAAATAAACGGTACCAGATAAACTGCCACATACTTTCTCCCAGTTGAAACTTTTTACCTTCCCAAGAGTAGCATAGGAGGTGGTTATTTAGAATTGCAAAAGAAGGAAAATGTTACAATGGAAAATATTAGATGCATGTAACACATATCCATATTATATTATATTATTATTATTTAAACTTTTCGATCGATTTCGAACAAATTTGCACCAAACATGTTAATTAGGCCTGTATAGATGCACGAAAAAAGGTTTGGAAAATTTTTGAAAAACAACCCCCTTTTTGGCCAAAACCCCCAAAAATCAGTTATTATTATTATTACCTAAACGAGAATTTTTAAAAAGATGCGGTTTTTTGCATATGGTAGGGTACATTAAGGGCTACAAATAAGCAAAATTTTATCAAAATCGTTAGAGCCGTTTTTGAGAAATTTTGATTTTTATCGTTTTTTGGAGATTTTTGGGGGGGGTAAGACACCTTAAAATCAAAAATTTTGAAAAAAGAAAAAAACGCCTGGAGATATTCCAGAACTACAAATACATACCAAATTTCATCAAAATCACACCGTTGGTATGGTCTCCAGCTCTGTACACATCCTTACAGACACACAGACACACGGACAGACATCACCAAAAAACTACTTTTTTGGGTTCAGGGAGCAACAAAACAAATAATTCCACCAAAAATATTTTTGATTTCAAGTAGCACCAACACAGATACGATAATTGCACTAAACATTTTTTGGGGGTTCAGGGAGCACCAAAACAGATAATTCTACTAAAAATTCTAATTCGAAAATTTGGATGAAAACAATACTTTCTCCATATACTACGTATAGGGTGGAGAAAGTAATCTATACTAATATTATAAAGAGGTAAAGCTTGTTTGTTTGTTTGTATGTAGGGGGTAATCTCTAGCGCTACTGAACCGATTGAAAAAATAGTATTACTAATAAAAAGCTACACTATCTCTGAGTAACATAGGCTATAATTAATTTCGGTAAAAACCTTTTTTTATTTTAATATTTGTAAATTTAGTCGGAAAAAATCTTAGGTTAGGCCTGGAATGATAAACCAACACATGTATTTACATTTATTACCATAACAACCAATTGAATAAAATAACAGATAATATAGATGTTTGCTTCAATATTTCCATGAACAGCTGATTTCAAAATTTGAAGCAATTATTTTTGTATTTCTAGCTTTTAGGTTAGGGTTTTAAAGTGTAGACCTGAGCTTTGCTGGTTCTTTTAACTATTATTAACTGCTGTTATAAAATATAAGAAATAATTCGGTTTGAACATTTAACATTATTTACCATCTTAGTTTTGAGGTTATTATTAATACTACAACTTTATTATAAATAAAACATAACGTATGTTTTTAGAAGGTTCCTTTGGGGGTTGGCGTGTGAAGCAGGCAGGGGTCTCCCCTAGTAATAAATAAATATTGAAAAGTATTCAGATAATGGAGAATATAATACGCAAGCGCCTACTGGTTCCATATTATACTTATTATCACAGTACAAGCGGCGCATGCGTGTAGGCTATCTATGATTTATGCTACGGAGAGAGACAAAATGATTGTCTCTCTCTTTCTTCTGACACTGCGCATGCGTGTCAAACGATTCTTCTACTCTTTCCTTACAATTAATTGCCGGTTGAAGTCGGAGAAGGAGATGCGTTTCATTTTTCGTCTGATCCATGCCAGTTTGCCCTACCTCGCCTAAAGAAGTTTGTAAGAACCATGCTTTATTAGGTTGTGGTAAGCTTTTCAACACAAATATCTCTAAGTATTTATAATTTGAATGAAACGGTGTATTATACTTCAACTTTCTGTATCCGTAAACAAAATAATTGATTAATATTAAAGAAACAACTTGTATTATTTCACCTTTCAAGCTATCAACTTTATACACCTTTACATATGTTTTCATGTGTTCTAATCAAATCTAACTCGGAATATTTTTAACGAGTTCTGCAATTAGTGAGAAATAGTTTCCGGTCTAAGATTATCCTGTTAGTATTTGACATTAATCAGTTACATCACAGTGTTTACATTTCGCAAAATCTGAGATCAAACATTGATGTAGCTTTCTGTAAAATAATCCCTCCGATCCATCTATCCTCTTAATTGGATTAATTTAATCATTTCGTCTTAGTTTAAATATAGCATGCATTGCTTTAATGTATGTAGGAATTGATTTAATTTAATTTCTGTTTTATTGGTTTTAATTAAGATGTAAACTCCCGAAATTCCCGTTTACTCTCCGTAGGCCTACATATTTAAAAGTAATGAACTTGCGATAGTTCCAATTTATGTTACTTTAGGATTTAAGTAATTCTTCAAAAGTAGCTTGTTTATTTTTTCAATACAAGTTTGCTAAATCAGTTTTTTAATTTACTTTGTTATAATATCTATTTCTCTTATAAAATTAAAGGTTTTTTCGTGCTGACCACCATTTTCTTCAGAATTCTGGTAGTTCTTTAATTTTTTTTTAAACTACAATACTTTAATATATGTTTTCCCTACCCACTCTTTGGAAGGTTCCCATTTGGAATATGGGTTGGTTTGTCTGGGCAAGGGGGGGGGGGGGATTATACTACTGTTACTTTACAACCAGTATTAGTATTGTAGAAATATTTTTCAAAACAATCTAAGATAGAATTATCCTTTCCACTTTAAATATATATATATATATTCTGCCACGAAAATATGTGTATGTATTAAACGTTTTAAAAATATTCTAAAACAGAAATACAAATAATGATATATAACCAAAACTATTTTATGTACGAACTAAGATATAAATTCGACGAACTAACGACGTAAATGTACCCAGACAAAGATTATACCTTTCTCATAATTGTTTTACTTATAATGAAATGAAATGAAATTAAATGAAAACATGCTTTATTCATATATATAAAACCATAAACAAAAACCTTCCTAACTCGCATTAAGAGGGCGATGGTCATACGACCGTGTTGGCACACCACTCTCTCACAATTAACATTAAATAAACACACATTTCTTAACTTATTTAACTTGACAATAGTAACACAAACATATAAAAAACAAACATAATAATAATTTCAAAGACAACACAATAACAAATTATGCACCTATACTAAAATATACATAAAAAATAAGCAATAATAATTGCAATATAACCCAATAGCAAATAATGCCCCTATACTAAAATATACATAAAAATAATAATAATTGCAAAGATAACACAATAAAAAAATTATTCACCTATTTTGAATGTAAACTCTTACACCCCCCCCCCCCCCTAACCCCAGCTATAGGCCCACAATTCAATAATTGAACTCATTTATCAAATTCCATCTGTACATCCAAGCCTGCCTCAGATATCCTACAAGCCGCACCCAATCCTCACCATTTAAATAACTCAAAAACCTATCTCTGGTTAACTCCGGCAACTTAAACCAACTTATTCTGATTTCTCTCAACATTGGGCACCTAGCCAAAAAGTGAAAAACATTTTCACTTTCTCCCAGATTGCATAGTGAGCAATTATAATTTATATATTTTTTTATATTTTTTTTATCCAGGGTTTATAATTTAAATGAAGTAGTTCACCTCGACATTTAAAAATCCATCTAATTACATTTATATTAATATCATCCTTAAAATATGCCCTATTTTTTAATTGCAAACAAAGATTTCCGTATGTTAAGTGATGAATGGCAGACTCAGCTGCTCTAATACACCTTTGCCCCATATCAATTCTTATCGCATTTAGCAATCCGAACAGCTGACTCCCCCACTCCACCCGCAACCCAGGCTCAACAGACAATGTAACAGAATGCTTCTAAGCCAACAATTTTTTACTTATAATGTATCTACATATTATAACGCTCTTCCGTCTGGCGTAAAGGAGGCAGTGACCCTGTACGATTTGGCTCTTAACAACTGATAATTTGTTTGACATACTCAAAATTATGTCCTAAGTATGTACAAAATGTGTTATTTTTAAATTTCAAATTGTATAAGTTGATATAATTTCCTTTTTAGTGCAGCTGCAATAAATGTCCTCTTTTGTGTTTGACAAATTATATAAAACTTTCATTGGTGGTCTCCATACAGGCTTTTCCTTTGGGAGTAAATAATTTAGTTTTTTATTTCACATTTATTCTATGTATGTTTATCAATAAAAACGTGTGTGTACATTTTAAACCACTTAAAATTTTTTAGGTATGAAAAATGAAAAAAAGTATTTTTGTCTGTATTTCTATGAGCATGGAAAAAATGTTCATGAAATAGATATACCGGGTGTCCCACGAAGAGGTCCCTATTTTTGAATTAATATATTAGATGCACCGAACACTCTACAAACCTGAAACTCAACAGTCCTAACATACACATATGTAAAAGAAATACACCTGAGTATCAGTTAATTCTGACATATTAGGACAAAATGGCGGGATATCAAAGAAATAGTACCTTTTCGTTAAAATAGTTTTATTTGCTTAAGTGTTACAACATAATTATTGAATTTTAACGATGTTACTAAGCACTAAACAACGTTAGGGAATTAAAGATATAAGTAACTCATAAATAAATTAAATCTATTTAATCCATTAACCTTATTCAAACTGATGTCCATCGATCGCAATGCACTGATGACAACGAAATAGAAAACAGTCATACGCTTTGCTGAACAACTCTCGAGGTATCAACAACAGTTCCTCTTCGATCAACCTCATTAGTTCATCGTCTGTCGCAATGTTATGAAAATAAACCTTCTCCTTCAAAAAGCCCCACAGAAAAGTCACAAACAGTCAAGTCTGGAGACCTTTGGGGCCAGTCCATGAAGCTGCCGCCACGACCTATCCAACGGTTAGGAAGATTTTGGTCCAAAACTGCTTTGGCCACATTAGCATAATGCGGAGGAGCTCCATGTTTTTTGTATTGACCCCGTTTCTAGAAGGATAGTCTTCCACTTACGAATAGATTTCCTTGACGGTGGAACTACACCTGTGTACCTTTCCCTAAAACACCTTATTTCTTCATAATCATTTTCAAAGGCAATAGCCCAGGAACAACATTTCAATTTTTGCTCAGTTGAAAACGGCATGGTACATAAGACACTTTACAAAGCAACTTAATAACAAATGCCAATGTTTATTACCAAATGTGTTCATTGTTGTGGATACACGCAGTCAGCTGATAGATTTAAAATAGTCTAAACAGCTGTAGCTGTTCCTATTCTAAATAAAAGTAGGTATACCCTTAAAATATGATTGCTGATTTTGTTGTTTTTTTGTTTTTCTGCCATTTTGTTTGGATCAGTCAGAATTAACTGATACTCGGAGGTATTTCTTTTATATATGTGTTAGTCACGACTGTATAATTTCAAGTCTGTAGCGCGCTCTATACGTCTGTCATATCAGTTCAAAAATAGGGACCTCTTCGTGGGACACCCGGTACTTTGTTTTATTTAACATAGTGATTGTAATCATTTTCTATAATTTGTGTTTATTATTCTAATTATATCAATTAACTTTGTATAAACATTATTATTGTATACACTAGTAAAGCCCCGTGAAAAATCACAGGCAGATTAATTAGAAACTCATCAGAAATGCATCATTTATAATACCACTATTTAAAAACATCAACTTCATCTAGGCTTACCTAAGTATGCTGAGGGAATTTCTAACTGGCATATGTATATAAGGACTATAAAACTGTAGCCCTATTTGTAAACATTTAGTGTTTATATACAGGGTGGTTATAAAATCACTCTCCCCCCCCTTTAACTTTTGTGTTTGTTAAAACAAACAAATATCCTTTTCGAAACGATACTAACTTAACTCAAAGTATCTTTTGAAGCAATCGGAAATTTTGAGTGTCCCCTACAAATGGGGGATTTTAAGGGCAACTCAAAATTTTGTATGTACTCATCCATCTTAGAAACTTTTGTAAAAAATCAAATTTACGAAATCGATTTGGAAGCAATTTTTTAGGTCAAATACTTTAAAATAAACATTTTTTGTCTCTTGAAATTTTTTCTAAAAACTCTTCCTTTTCGAGATATTAGCAACTTTATTTCAACACGTTTAAGGCCGCCATTTTGTTTTGGGTGGTCCGATTTTTATTTTCTTTATGTCATTTTCCTAGTCTTAAATGGACCTTTAAAATGAGGTATCACATGACCATACTTCCCATTTAAAAAAATTGAGTTGCCCCCAAAATCCCCCATGTTTAGGCTACACTCAAAATTTCCGATTGCTTCAAAAGGTACTTTGAGTTAAGTTAGTATCGTTCCCCAAAGGATACAAACAACAAAATTTAAAGGGGGGGGGGTGACTTTATAGCCACCCTGTATATTATATTATTATTATATCAAAATACAGATACAAATGTTATCTTTTAATTGTTTTTATTTCATATTGATATATCTTCATATTAATATATTATATTCATATTAATATTGCAATGAAGAAATTATTAATAGAATATGATTATAAATGTCATACGAATTTGTACGAATGATTCCGAAGTTTAACGAATGGGTATTTTTTCTTTAAATTTGTATAAATGAAGATATTGATGATAAAAGGTTGTATTTATATACAATGTGTAACCTCAAAGCAAACCTTATAAGTTTTATAGATTACAAATTAGTTCTGTAACTCTTATTAAAAAAAAATAACTTCACAATTTATTATATTATTGATTGAATTTGTAAACATAACCCCAAAGTATAATCTAAGATTGTTTTACAGATGATGGGTGATATCAGCTGATGTATTATATGTTACTCACTTACGGACGTACGATCGCTTTCATAGGAGTTGATTTTACAGACTTAACGTTATTATTTTACTATTAAATTATATTATACCTTAATTAAAATGAACACTGTTCCAAACATATAAGCGAAGCTGAAAACATTTGAATTGGTACATTTAAAATTACTTCTCTATATCAAGCTACTATTTGTGAGTTAATTATATTTGTGTTCTCGTCTATAACGTAATACTATAAAGTTGTTTACATCAAATACAACCAGATAAAACATAACTTATGTAATACAAGCCTCTCTAATTACAAATTATCTATATCAAAAGCCTCACCAATACAAATAAATGGTTCTATTTAGCTGTTATTATGTGTTTAAAATGCATTTCAAAGAGATTCGTCCATTCAAAATAAACATATAACTGAGTTGAATGTAAATAACATATTCAACCTGTTGCAAATTTACAAGTTGAATCCACTCGTGTGGTATGGGTGGAGTGTTGTGATAAATAAACTGCAGGTCATAATTCGTTTAATACTTTTAAAAGAGCACTTTTATAAATTCTGCTATACTTGTTTTAAATAACAGTTACGATCCTGGCAAACTTTCACTCTTTTTGTTGTGTCAATTTTTTATACAGTATTTGATTATTCTATTCATATTTTTCACGTCTGTAAATGTGAAATCACAGAATAAGCTAATACAAGTCCAGTAGTGTGTCTAGGGAAACTGCCAGAACCCTTGGTCGGAGGGAGAAAGAAGAAAAGAATATAGGTATTAAAAAAAATATAAAATAAAGAAACGAGAATAATTTGCAGTGATCAATAAAAGCAAATGCAAAACAAATTTGAATGCACAGGAGTATACCAGGTTTTCATGCTGCGATTTTCCAAAAATGAATGAACGGCAAACAGGAAGATCGTTTAATGTTTAAGGAAAATACCTCAAACAAGGATCAAACCATACAAGAACTGTGTCAAAGTTTGCCGAGAATATCATCCATAAATTATCGTAATTATTACTACGGCGTAGACGATACCCTCAAGATACAAATCGATTTAAAAAAGGAAAGTTTATGAACTCCTAGGAACACTTCTAAATATACAAACTCTTTAAATTAGATAGTAGAATGTTTTTAAACGACAATTTAAACCTCATACATCGCTTTATATGAGACTGTATTGACATAGTTAGATAACAAAACACCCCTTTCCGATGATTAAAGGTCTAGACGCACTTCGGCACAGGCGCGGAAATGGGCGCGGAACGTTGCGTTTTATGGGGGTCAAACATTGTTAGTCTCACATTTGCCGCAACTGAGTTGGATTATTGTTTGCTTATTTGATGAAAATTATCAATTATGATCATTTTTACATATCGAATTAAAGAAACAAAAATTATCTTTTAATTGATTTTCATTTCATATTGATAAATGAAACGGTTTAGAAGATATTACTCTTACAAAGTAGTCGTAAGTTCTGAAATGTAGATATGATTTTGTGAAACTGTTGCTATTTGTTTAAATTTTGTATTTATATCAACATATAAACATCATATAACTGTTTTTATATATGAAATTAAAGATAATCTTATTAACTTTTAATCGATTTTCAATTCATATTGATATATTAAATGGCTTAGATCTTATTATCATTATAATGAAGAAATTAATTAAGAAACATATTCATAAATATGTTATACGAAGATGTATAAATCCATCCGATGTTACATTAATGTGTATTTATTCTTTAAATATTGCATAAACGAATACATTTATAATATAACGTAATATATATTAATTTTATATTCTCAAAGTCAATCATATAACATATTATAGACTGTATTAGTTGTATAACTTATATACAAATATAAACAACTTCCAGACATTATGTAAAGTTTCTTTTAATTGAAGTAGTAAACATAATAACCCTAAAGAATAATCTAGGCTGGGTTTGGTAAGGTATTTATGTCTATATTTTCGTCATACATGGTGTTGAACGACTTTAAAAGAACAAATTTCTAATAAACATTCACTGCCCGATAACAAGTTGGAAACACCAGGTATCGGTATAAAGGAATGTGACGTGCGTGTCTCAGGAAACTGCGTCCATCTCAGTAGCAATCGGGAGTGACGCAGACGTCATATAGGTATCTGCGTCCCGTGTGCATCTCAACAGCAGTTAACGCGTTCTTTTGCAGCAAGTGTGTACCGACCATCGAGCCTTAACCGCAACGTGCACGAACTGCAGCACGGACGAATGTTCCAACACTCGTTGAGTGAATTGCACGGTAAAAGCACATGAAGCGTGTTTCGAGTCCGCAGCTATTTCCATACGAGCACGCAACGCCCGACAAAAAAGTTCAAACTATAAAAAAAGTTAAAAGGCAATGTAGTGAGCTTTTAACCCCGAAAGTATAAGGATAAGAGGGTATGCAAGGAAAACTGGATGTAAGGGATTGAGTAGTATTAATGTGAAAAATTACAATGACATGAAAGCTTGCTTTAATATTACTGATTCCACAATAACTAACTACCTTATTCCCTTTAAATTACATTTGGCTTTCTGGTACTAATGTACAACCAGGTTAGAATGGTTTTATGAACGTAATTAAAAAACTAAAAACAAAGACAAATGTGATGGGACATTTTAATGGCTGTTCGTTTTATTAATTTGGACACTTCTAACAATTCAACAATGTTCACTGCTTTATGTGTTGCATCTGAAGAGAGCCGAAAATGAAATCAGTCACGCATAGTTACTTTTGCCCAACCTCTATTTTTGAAAGCGTCCGAGATTGTAGCTTCTGCAGAAATATGTGCGAACATTTACAGAATGTACAATTTACAGAATTGTACAGAATGCACAAATATGTGCGAGCACTGAAGTGGATATTCTTGCAACAATAGCTTGACCATGGATGAAGATCAAGCCACAATTGATGATAGCTAAAATGTTTATAGTTTAAATATTTTTATCAATAATTTTATAAGATATTTTTTCATCAAACAAAAATTTAATCAATCAATATTGTAAATATTTGTAAATAAAAATAGTAATTATTTTATTGAACAAAAAAGTAATAATACAAAAACGGGGGTCCGTGATGCTGTGGACAGGCAATGATTGGATAATGGAATCAATATTAAGGTCAGGAGTCAAAGCTCCCCCGAACCAAAACTTTCAAATACTTAAAATAATAAAGAAAATCTGATTATTTTTTTCTAATAGTTCATAAAATGTTAGTGTGCTAATAGACCTACAGTACCATTTTAAGTCATAATATTATGCTATCAGTTCTAGTATAAAATACTAACTTACTCTGCTTCATTATTAACAGACAGGGAGTGATGCCGCAACAACCAACCACGCATTATGGCTATCTTATTGTCGGGCGGGCACTAATACTTTGTAGTCTGTAAGTGTTCCTGACCCTCAAAATGTAAAGTTAGGTACATATTGTAAAAGGGCAAGAGCTGCGCTATAACTTTTATTTGACATATTTTTTGATATTATAACAAATAAAAGTGCTGTTTTCTAAAAACTACTTAAAATATGATTTTTCCACCAAATATTTTGCATATTTTAGCAAATTCTGGTAAAAGTATCACTTTTACGCAAAAAATATAAAGAACATTTTTTTTAGAATAGACATAAAGAAATACAATCATACAAACAGCATCAATGTAAAATGAAAAATGGCGGAGTTATGAGCAATTACAAAAATACCCTCGAAATGGATGTTCAAGGGGGGCTAGAGGGGGGAGCACAAGGGGGACAGGCGGGGACTTTTGATTAAATACTTCCCTAATTAGGCAACAACTGGCAAAAAATCAGCTTGTCTCTAATTTCTTCCGACACAAAACCTTCATTGCCTGGGCTAACTAGTTTGGTTTACAGTTTGACGTTGAAGGTGCGTTAGTAACTCATATGTACATTCTCTCAAAGCTTAGTGCAATTCATAAGTTAGGTTATATAACAACACGTTAGTAGCTACAAACAGTAGATATTTAAAGTAATTTACATTTGACTATTTTACTTAAATTTAAATAACTTAAGATAAAAACTGAAAGACCTAGCACTAACATATGTTACAGCATGAAATATCGCTTTACATTATTATTATATTTTGTTTGTATGAATGGTTAAATTTTTATACGAGTATATTTTGAAATTGTCTGCAATGATTTAGCTGCAATCAATTACTTTAGCTTAAAAATGACTTGTTTTATAAAAACTTGATTCTTATGCTTAGTTATTTGTAATTTAATACTAAATTCCAGTTTAAATAACTTATTCGTAATTTTTAAATAATTAAAATGATCAAAACATTAAAATAGAAAACTCAAATATCAAAACACAGCTTGTTTGTATTACTTATGCTGTTTTACAAACCTGGCTGTAGATGAGGAGTAAAGATTGGATTCTCTTATCATGTACGGCACAAATTACAATTAAATTACATCCTTACCGAGATCGTAAGAGGGAATCGTTTTTGTTATAATGGATTCTTAAACTTATTAAGTTTTTTGTTTAGATTATATTTCACTATACTGGTTGCGCATGTATCTTACCGGTTGACCTTCAAAACAGTGAGTCTCCGATATTTGTAATTCAATATTGTGATTTATAGTAAAAGCTGCACGCTCACGACGCAAAGAAATATTTTACCCATTATTGTATTCCCACTCCACCTAGTGGCTAGCGTCAAAAGTTTTGGTTAAAACTTAAGTGAGAGCGCGGCTTGTATTTTAAGCCCCAGGCAGGTAAATTTTGTTATACAAATAAATGAGGTGCGTCAACAATAGCTTCCTGCTCGGTACCATCATATAGTTTTATGACTCGTCTGTTTGACTTGTTTCAATTTTACTAATTTCTGTCAGCGGTACAGTCTCTTCAAAGACTGCAGGGATGCGTAACACTCGACCACCATGTTTTAGATTATCAGCCATTATAAAATAAAGTGCAGGACCAAAAAAGCTTAGTTATATTCAATAGGAAAAAAAATATTACCTATGTTTTGTCTGAAACGAAGCTTACAATGTTAATTACAATAAGTTTTCATTCTTAATGAGATTTGTAGCATTGTTTAGAAGGTAGTATAAAAAGAGCAAGTTTTTACCAAACAATTACAAACTGCAATATAGTTAAATGTAGCCTATAACATGTAAAAAGAGACTGTCAGGTGCAGTTAACTTTTAAACTAATTTTACTTTTTTCATTAACTCCTCGGACGTTCATTAGTGTTATGTGCACCCAGATAATATGTAACTAACCTCATAAAATCAGAAATTTTCCTACATCCAGTTGGACTAAAATTTTTATTTTTTTTCTTTTTTCCTTAAGTGATACATGCAAAAATATAGTTCTCACGGGTTTTATTCGTGTTTATTGTTATTAACTGGGATTTCAACATATACAGCTATAAATATTAGTTGTTAAACGTTCGTTGAAGCTAGAGACTTCAATTAATTTCTTAAAGTATACATATCAAAATTAAACCTCTCGAATTTCGATCACTTCCGTTTAAAGGGTGACAGTGGAGTTAGCTACTCCTAAGTACTGTACATTTAAAAAATACAAAATTATTTTATATCTTGTGTATTTATTGAAAACCTTAATAACAATGATTATTTTTCTGCTATAATTTTTTCAGAATATAGACATTTATAATTTTTTGAATTTTTATCCATGGTTTTTAATTTGAAGGAAAACCTGTGTCAGAAAAAACGTAAAATATATTTATGCCAGTCGGTAGGGGTAAATTTAGACCAAAAGTTCCAGTAATTTACAATACGGCTGATTTTTTTTTATAAGTACATTAAATTATCTAGATTAACATGAAAAAAAGTTTACCAGTCTATCGATTTCCCAAAGTCAAAAACAAAATCGATTATCATTTTTTTTTTCCGATTATCCTTAATATTTCGAGCTGGGATGAAAATAGAGAAAAATAAGAAATACAACCATGTAGGGGAGGTATTTTTCAACAAAAAACGACATATATATTTATTTCGTCCGAGCAATGGTTTGTCTGGAAACAATTCGATAATGCAGGTATGTATTTTGCAGCAGGGGAAATCACTAAAAGGGGACATCTTATTCATATATTAAGCGTTGGCTCATTCTAAATAGGCCGAATTTTAATATATCGAATTGAAACTTGGTATAGGAGTTAAAATATATATTTTAAACATTATTTATGCTGAGTCTCAGCTTGCTAGCTTGAAAATTACCCGATCTAGAGCCACTTGACTTATAAATGGGTTTCTCGATTTTAGGAGTACCGACCCACCAATTCATTTTAAACAGCTCCAGTTTAGAAAATTCGTATATTAAGATTTTTTTTCTTTACACTAAGAATAATTTTTAGAGGAACTTGGCAGTAAAAACAAACTAATACACAGTTTAATTTATTAATATACATAATATAAAAACATAATTTTATGACCATTCATACTATAACCATATAAAGCAGCTTATTTTTTAAACAAAACATATTCAAAATGTCACATAAACTTTTATAATTACTATTTATTTACATCAAACGCATCAAATTACAGAAAGATTGCTAATAAATTTAAGTGGCTATGGTTAACTGCTATAATAAAAATGAATTGATCTACATTGAGAATCCCCTATTCAAAAACACCTAGTGATAGAGTTAAAGGGAATATATTTAACCTATTATATTATTTCATAATAATACGTAAAAGTCAGTGACTAAATAAAATATATAATCCATTGAAACCGTATACTTTCAAGTGTTGAGTAAATGATCTACTCTTATTTATCGTTTCGTAAATTAATACATAAATCTCATCGTATAAAAAACCAACCATTCTATTGTTTACAATTTTATAAGGTCATAATTTCTACGTACTTATATTACATTACTTTTCCTTATTACAACAAAAGGGATAAGAAACAACTGATTTTTCTTATCCTATATCTAAAACGAGCAATGTTGTTTGTTTGTACGAGCAATCTCGAGATCCAGCGGAAGGATAGATCGATTGGTGAAAACCACTACCTGAGGAAAACTCGTATTTTTTTAAACAACTCATTTGAAAATTGAAAATTTTTAACATTGGACTTATAGAGTTTAAAATCATTACTTATGTTTATTGACTATAATAATAACAGTAATCAGCTGTTTAGTATATTATTTCCATTATCAGCTGATTTCAAGCGTAAAACAATTTTTTTTTTATTTCTCACCTTTAAGATAGTTTTTTGTAGAGAACGACATCTGTTAAAGCATTTTTATTTCGTATTAGAGTATAGGATAAACAGTTCGTATGTACGTAAGTTCCATAAATATTCATATTTATTCAGATGTGATTTGTATTTACATACATTTTCCTAAAAAAAAAACAATAAAAAAATACCGAGTAATGCTCGGTCGACCAGGTACTCATATCATATACCTATTTTTAACTTCCCGCTAAGAAAATTGAAAATTTTCTAAAATCGGGAAGTTATTGGTTTCACCCCGTTTTTCGGAAATCGAGTATTCATCAGATCTCGACGTTTTGAGGTCCTAGGAATCTTCCCTGACCACTCCCGAGAGGGTTTCACCCTGTCTGTAAATGTGTGTGTGTGTGTGTGTATGTAAGTATGTGATCCGCTTATAAATTTTGAACGGCTTAACCGATTGGATCCTACCAAACGGCGGTCTAAAGAGTTCCATCAAACTTAGATTTCCTGAAAATTTCAAGTAATTCGGACCGGTAGGTTCTGAGAAATTTCGAAAAAACTAAGAAATAAAAAATTTTCAAATCAGGTTTTTTTGGAATAACTTTTAAACGGCTTTACCGATAAATTCCAAAATCTAATCAGCTTTTAAACTTGAAAAGTGACGTCGATCGCTACCAGTCCGGTCAAAATCGGTTAATTCGCTCGTGAGATATCGTGAACGAAAGAAAATAAAAAAAAGTATTTTTTCTCAATTTCTCCGAAATGTTTCATCAGAAAAATTTTTGTTGTCGATTCATTCAATGGACTCAAAAAACTGCATCGATTGCCGCAAGTCGCATAAAAATCGGTTGATTCATTCGCGAGATATCGTGAACGAAAGACAAAAAAAAAGTGTTTTTCCTCAATTTCTCCAAAACTTTTCATCTGAAAAATTTGTATTGTTGATTCTTTCAATGCACTTAAAAAACTGCATCGATTGCCGCAAATCGCATAAAAATCGGTTAATTAATTCAAAAGTTATGGCATTTCAAAATTTCCAAAAATAGTGTTTGTTGTAATTAAACTTAGCGGGAAGTTACACGGATGGCCTTTAGGGTCAACCGTTTTCAAAATTTGTTTAAAAGCCATTATGTAGAATTTGAAAGAACAGATATATTATAATAGTATATACATTACAAGCAAAACTGACACACTCATAAACAGTAGAAATCAATTTAGTGTTTATTAACAGTTTTCATTGTTTTCATGTTTGTTTTGTTTTATTTAATCGCCTCGAATAAATAAAGTATTTAGTAGGCTTGCTTTGTTTACTATCGTTTTGCTTGGAATTTGTCAGACAATTCAATAAAAAAAGGTTTTGGTAATGGATTACTTATATACTCGTATCTATTATGATGAACTAGATGGTCAGCCCTTTCTAGTTTTTTTCACCAATCCCCTCGGCGAGTCATGGCGTAGCCCATGCACAGAGAGATTATTGTATACCCTGATATTCTTACGGACAATTCGATTGATTGGGACATAGGCACTTAGATCTGAGTAGTGTGGTTGGGTTAGCGTTTACCTATACATAATTATTATTATTATTAGGGGGTTTGTGTGATCCGCCACCGGGACCCACTGCACCTAAACCATGGGGTCCTCTGTGCCCCATGTCCAGGCAGCAGTTCACATCAAACCCGCCCTCAAATGTTATGAGTTTTATTTATAATATTTAGCAACAGCTGTTTGAATTGAGTTATAATACAGTAAACGATTATAGTTGATTTTTGTTCGCGTTTGCGTTCATTTTGTAGACACAACCTAAAAAAGATAATAATAATAAATTGATTCTAAATTTGCTAAGTTGGTTGCTATGGTAATGGTGTATATGAATTTAACAAACTTGTACTGCTAAGCTTTGATCAAATCGTCTGTTTTATCTGTTGTTGGTTGTTGGAGTGTAACACCCAGTTTTCATTAGTTTTACACTTTATAATCCTAATTTTGTAAAATTCTTTCTTATTGTGAGTCTATGACCCTAATAATAACACATCTTTAAAACTTCGCATCTTTATCTTAAGTAGTTTTTGTTCCGCATTGATTCTACGCTAGTCACTCCGTCAAAAAAGGTTGTATGTATTTATATTTTTTTATTTCGATCTATAAATTATATAATTTCAACTAGGGGAGACTCATGCGTGCTTAGCACTCCAACCGCGTAGGTTCCTTCCATACAAATATGTTATGTTTTGTTTACAATAAAGGTGTAGGATTAATGATAACCTCAAAGGTGAGATGGTATATAATGTTAAATATCCAAATCAAATTATTTCGAATATTTTATAACATCAGTTAAAATAAAGGTTAATAGAACCAGTAAGGCTCAGGTCTACACCTAAACAAAAACCTTACTAAAAAGTTAAAAATAAAAATAATTGTTTCAAAATTTGAAAACAGCTGATACTGTATCAACACTAAACATATTGAATTCTTTGTTATAATGGTAATCTCGTTGAAATAAAATTTAAAAAAAACTAACTAAATTTAGAAATACAAATAACTATTTTAAAGTTTAAAATCAGCGGTTAATGGAAATATTAAAGCAAACTGCAGATTACTGTAACAAAACTAAACATATTTGATTATTATTTAGTATATAGGAATCCCATTGCTGTAAAATATTTAGTACAGTTTGTGTTGCTTTTACGTAACCAGATTGCTTAGTGTTCCAAAAAGTATATAAATACAGGCTTGTATTCGAATGAGTAGTTGTGAGAAAATTTCTAAGAAGTCGATGAAGAACTTTCTGAAATTTTAGATTTTGAACAAACGAATATTTACATTTTTATTTATTTAGATATATACATAATTATATACGTCAGTCTCGAGAAAAACTCAACAAGTGAGTCAAATGGCAAGATTATGATAAGGTTTTACGATTTTTATATGAATGCTATTGATCAGGGTAAGTTTTAAAACAACTGTTACAAGCTAGATATATATATATTCTAATAAAATGTATACAGATTTTGTAAAGCAACACATTATTTAACCCTCATTTTACGGTTCATAGGTTAAATATTTAATCATGATTCTTACAATAGGAATCCCATAAAAGCATGTTAAAGCCATTATAAACAGTAACAATAGGCAGAACAATTTGAATGCGCTGTTTAACAAAGTAAAGATAGTACCAGTGTATTTAATTACTTCCTCCCTCACTAAGCTTATAAAGGTACAATTCCAAGTAGAAGTTAAGCTAACCTTTCACTGGTACAATATATTAGGCATCTTGGCATTGTTTAATAGAAGTTACTGCGGAATATTATAATTTATAGGGTTAGGGAAAAGTGTATTAACTTTGTAACAGGTGAAGTTAGGAAAAACAAACTTTGTACACTTTTTCTAAGATATAAAAATGTACTTTAATGTTGGTATCACAACTTTGACTGCATCCAAAAATGACGTCAGATAAAATATTTTAAATGTAAAGACCCATCGAGTGACATCTCTTTTTTAATGTATTGACAAAAGAAGAAGAGCATCTAACCCAAGAGTCTCTAACAATCGAAATAGTAACGGAAATCCCAACAGTTCCAAAAGAATCCTTACAACTCGAGGTTTAAATTGTTTACAGATTTAAATAAGCGGCAATAAATATACTAACCAAACCGTATGGTACGAGGGTGGCTGGTGGTAAGTGTTAAACAAATTTCGGTACTACATACAACAAATAGAATATTTTTTATTTTTACTATCATGCTCTAGAATAAATAAATATTTTAAGATTTATTTTTAAAATATGTACTGACTTGTGCTCGGAAAACTGTTATTTCATGATTATGCATGAATGTTTTATTAGGTTTAACACCGTTTTCAGAATCTAAATAAAACATCAAAAAAAGAATAACTTAAAAAAATAATTTAGGTGAAGCAATGTTAAGTATTATAAGTTATCGCTGAAATGAAAAATGTGTAATCATTGTACAAAAATAAAGAGGCTATAGGCATTTTAATCTCTCTTATGGTGTAGTTTGAAAGGTGTAAAATGTCATTAAAACCTTCAATGGTAAATAAGTTTTCAAATAATGTAATATAACTTTCTGTTTGTCCCGCTTTGTAAAGAGTTCTTACAGCCCATGTTTTGAGTGTATTTGATGCTATCATACCGTACAGTATTTCTTTCAGCACACCTCGTTTTTTCGTGTTCCGGCTGGAAATAGGCCTACTCTTTAAAACTGAAGGTTGTATTACATTATTTGAAAGCCTATATAACAGGAAAGTTTTTACTGACATTTTGCATCTTCTAGACTATGACCATTGAAGAAACAACATAGTGTTGTTTCTTCAATGCTATGACATAAGAGAGATTTAAACCTTTTTACATGCTTTACTTCAACTCGCTACCGTTCAACCGGTGGACCGGTGCACGGTCGCCTCGGTTCTTTCCGGATCGCCTCGGGCTTCTCCGTATAGCACATCGCGTTACGACTGCGTTCTCGCATACGTATATTAACCCGGGAACCGGCAGAAGGTCATTCGTGAGCTTCTCTCAGGCGCAGAACGCAACCATTTCGAACATTAGCGAAAATTTGCATATATTTGCATAATCGATAATTTAATCAACTTAAAAATTATCTATAAAACCGGTGCCGTTGGAAAGGTTATAAATTAAACTATAATTTTTGTATTTAAAACTTTTTCGTAAAACGTATATTTACATATGTAATCACCGTTTAAAAATTTTAGTACGCAAATCAGCTGTGATTCACGCGTCAACAAAACCGCCAACTTATTTCATGTTTACTAAACCTACATTTCAAACTACGGCGTGTTTAACCTACATAAAGCTGCATTACAAAATTATACATGTCTGTTTGTAAACACCATATTAGAAGTGAAAACTTCTTAGGTGAACCTAGCATATTTTAGATGAGGTAAACTATAAGAACTCACGATAAGCACTGAAAGTTAAGCGCTTTGTGTTTTTTATTTCGTCGATAATATTTCCTTCTTCGACGGTTTAAGCACGAACTAATATAAACTAGAAGTTTGATGTAACATCTGATTGTATAAGAAGAAGAAATCGACGAAATAAAATAGGCAGTGGTAAATTCAAAGGCTTAACTCAATAGCTGCCTGGGTTTAGTCAAGTCTCGATACCAATGAAATGGGCATTGTGCTATATCATTTTATGAGCTGTGATAATAGTACATTTTGTAATAATTCTGAAATGGACATTGCACTTCCTAATTTTGTACGTTGTGTTAAATTATATAGTGTACTTGGTAATACCTCTGAAATGGACATAGTGCTTTCTTATTTTTTTAAATGTATAAATTTGGTTGCCATGGCAATGAATGTAAATGCATTAACAAAACGTATGTTATTTCAGTACATGGCTAAGTAAAAATTACTTGATCATAGGCAATCATGTTTATGTGAAATTTATTTTTTAGATTGCAACTTAAAATGGGACAAGATAAAAATATTGATCAAATATCAGATTAAACCGATATAAGATACGATTCATATTCATGGCATTTTTCACTTTTATCGACAGTCCCATGACTGCTTCCTTTTTTTTTTTTTGCATATTATAACATTACAATTTACTAATATTTTACCTAATTTGTTCTTACAGTAAAAACACTGGTTCACAGTGATTTTCCTCTGCTAATACATTCCCAACTGTATAACCCTTACCAACGTTAATTAAATAATTCTTCCCCCTTTCAGTGTGGTTTTATTAGAATCATTAGTTGTGAATATTAGTAATTTACCATTATATTGTTTGTAATCAAGTAACTGTTCTCTTTTGTAACAGTTACATGTCTATTTTCAATATTTTCTGTATTCTAATATTGCTGTCCGAAAGTTCTTAAATGTAATATACGTATATAATTAATTAAACTACTTTAAAAATTAATTAAAAAAAAATACGAACAAGTTATTGTCTATTTGTTACCTGTAATCTTACAATAGTAAACTAGGTGTTAAACTGGAGCACAATGTAAAGAAATAACCTGTTTTTTATATTTCTTTAAATGATTATTATTAATTTATATTTACTTCCCCTAAGCTCACAAAATTACAAAAGTGAAAGTTTACCAATATTCTACTATTGTTAGATGGAGTAGTTACAAAGTTGATATGTTTTACAAATAAATAAATATCACCCGCAAGACCTTTATTTGGTATTAATTTTTAATTAGATTTTTTTTACAATTAAGTAAATGACTTAATTGATACTAAACCAATTTGTTTAACACGGAAACAAGTATTTCATAATAATTATTCTAAATTAACTGTATAATAAAACTATCTTTCTCTTATAATCTTTATTTATTTATAAAAACATATTAATTTGTATCTAGGGTTTCATTTAAATTATAACTTTCTGTGTCTTGAGACTAATACACCACTCACATAAATTTCTTCAAAAAACACGAAACCACATTAAGCAAGAATTATTGTATTTTCTGTTATCCTTGACTCTATGATGAAAATTGATTTACAGTAGGATTTATCATTAAAATGTCCGTATTTTTTGTAAATTATTTCGTAAAATCTTAAGTTTTTTTTTAGATATTCAACTTTGAAAATGCGCAATCAAAACGTATAATTGCAGCATAATTAAGCTTGTCAAATTTGCGTGAATCAATGTGATGAACTAGAGTGGTGAGTTGTATGAATTTTATCTTAAAATGTTCTTGAGATAATAAATTGAACTCAGCCAGACCACTTCCAAACTAAATAAGATATGGCAAACGTTGTATTGTATCATTTGCAAGTTTCACCTACTGAATAACATGGTGATATTTCGTAGAAAGGTTTCGAGACAACCTGTGTAATAGCAATGAATACAGAGTGTATTCATTGGTAATAGTAAAGTCAATTTAGGTATTTGAGTATTTTTCAAATCCTAATACTCATTATGACATTTGTAACAGCTACTTCACTGCTTCACCTTATAGTATGCTAACACGGACTCACTTAGTTATATTATTCTTAATTTAAAACCGTATGATTAAAAGTTGGTTTCAGAATTTTATAAAATATTGCCGTTTTTAAATTCTCAAAAATACTGAAATTGTATGTATATTACATCGCAAAATAATTGTTAAAGGCAGGGTTGATTCTTTGAAGTTAGTCACTTTGCAATATTAACAGGTAAAAATGTTGAACGGGGTGTCAGGTCGGTGTGTTATTTTAAACGTGCTGGGGATAAGCCAAGTCATCCTTTTAAAAAAAAACATATTTTAAATTAATGAAAACGCTTAGGAATAACCAAAACGTCAGATATTAATTAATAAATAGTAAGATTTCTGCCCACAAAACATTGTATTAAAACATTGCGTCAAAACAAGTGATAGTTATAATTATAATTTGTTTTTGAAACACAATATATTGTGTTTTTCATTAGAAATGTATGTTAATTTAATAATCACGGGAATTGAGACATGACTATATTCCTTGGCTTTATTGCAATGGTAGAAAATAGGACTAATTTAATCATTGCATAAATGTTTCTAAATTAGGTTTCTAAAATAAGTTTATTCATTATTAATTTCTCTTTGTTAAAAACTTTTTCAACAAAGCGTAAAACATAAATTTATTCTAAAGTTATAATATAGGCTACAGATTCTTTTAAATATATGAAACAAAACATGGTTTCTTAAAAGCTAGTTTGACATTTCACGTGAAAGATACAACTCGGTAAGTTGGGTTTATAATTAGTGAACAAATTAAATATAAACGCAAAATAAAATGTATATTAGGTATGCCATCACAGTTTTTATGTCTCTTTGTAAAATCTATCTTTGATAATAGTAAATGTATTATTAGTGTTGGCTCCGCGCCTGCTCGGTTCGCTCACCATCCCCTGCTTACTTCGCTCACCATCCCCTGCTTACTTCGCTCACCATCCCCTGCTTACTTCGCTCACCATCCCCTGCTTAATTCGCTCACCATCCCCTGCTTAATTCGCTCACCATCCCCTGCTTACTTCGCTCACCATCCCCTGCTCACTTCTCTCACCATCCACTGAGACGACTCACTGTGAAGCAAATGATAACAAACTTATTTATTGCATTACAACTTTTAACTTTTCAATAAAAACGCTAAATAATGCTGTGATAAAAGTAGCCAATGAAAAGTTGTCTAAATGCAAATAAACGTTTCGTCAAAATTGGTTAACCCATTCTGGAGATGAAACCGAATAAACAAACCGATAGAAGAAAAAAAAATCATGTTTAGGTTTTGGTAATGTGTGAACAGACGGATACTTAATTTTTATGTAAATGTATAGATAATAGCTATTGTTGTAATTAGCCTAATAATTAATTATAGTTAGAAGTTTTAGAATCATACATAGATATTTCGAATAATAAAAGAGCCCTGACAAGACTATTCTCAATTTTATTGAAATTATGATTCAACCCACATTTTATGGCTGACTTTACGTTAAGGTAAAATTATTTTGTTTTACCGTCGGCGACTTTAAATCATCCCGGAAAAAAATATTCTAAAATTTTTTTAGATTCAATCATAATTTCTCGCATCTTTTAAATGATAATCTATCGTGTGTGTGTTTGTAAAAGTGTTATTTATCTTTATAACTAAAGTGTGTGCGTTTTTATTCCATCAAATATATTAAATTGCATGCAACGTGAATTAAAACATAAAGCACTCCAGCTGTATAAAAGCATTTACATTAAGTACAACGATATAAACGTTATATAAATTTCATTTATTACAAATTATACACATCAAAAGATTAAAATTATAGAGAACTGATCGATAGAAGCAATTGATTAACTGTTTTTAATATAAAATGAATGTATTGCTATTGATACCATTGCATATGCAATGTAAAGTTATTTTAGATTAAACATTAAATTTATCTTAACTAATCCTGTTTAGGATAGTGAACACAATAAAGGTACTGTCTGATTACTATTTTTTTTTGTTTTGTAATTCGATTATTTTATAAATAGAAGGCAGTCATATTATGTGGCTACCAATTAATAGCACTGGTGCAGGTTTTAGGCGACAGACTCCTACTAGTTACAGTTCGCTTTCTCAGGGTAGGAACCTGGTTGCTTTAGCGACCCGTTTTACGTCACACAAACACACAACCCCGCAAGATCCCTGCACCGACTCACCGAGTGCACTTATTGTAAAATATTAACTTATTCGTAATCATTTTTGTAATTTGCTCAAAATAAATTAAACATGAACCTAAGCAAAATATAGTTCCGACAAATTCAAGTCAATGAAATCTACAATGTGGTTATTGTATTACATTTCTTGGCCTTTATTTAATCGTGGAAATTTGTCACAAAACCCAGGAAGTTTGAGCAGTAAGAATGATTGAGATGTGGTTTTTTGCATTCACTTCGTTAGCTCATTTAAAAATGCAACGAACTGCATTCGTTAGCACAATGGTTTTCCTTGCAACGGGTTGAAAATGCATTTGTGCATCGAAAAGTACATTCTTTCATCAACTACATAATTTCAGCGATGGAAAAAAATCATATCTGCCACAAAAAACACGCGAACTGTACGAAATTTTGCATCCTGGTTTTTTTTTTAGCGCGGAATCTAAATATTCTGTCCAAATTAGCCCCTGTACACCTGGAGGTCAGGACGGCACTAATAGTCTAACGTCATCACCTGGAGTTCCCGTTTAACGTACGGACAAATCAAGAAAAACTCGTGCCCCGGGTTTTTTTTAGGTCGCACGTCATGAATTTGACATCGGTACCCGTCAAGGAGGACCTGGGGCTTGTACCGTCATCCCTCCCACACGGCAACTCCAGGTTATAACCAATGAATACTTAAATGTATAACGTTCCTAGAGCCTACCTGATCTCCAGGTGTACAGCGGGCTGATTTGGACAATACATTTAGATTCCGCAACTCAAAAAAAAAAAAAAAAAAAAAAAATACCCGGGTGCAAAATTTCGTTTAGTTCTAATGTTTTTTTGGCAGATATGAATTTTGTTCCATAGCTTGAAAATATGCAGTTGATGAAGGAATGGACTTTTCGATGCACAAATGAATTTTCAACTCGGCTGCAAGGAAAACAATTAAATGTGCATAAGTTTTTAAATGAGCTAATGAAGAGAATGCAAAAAAACTGCATCTCAATCCGTCTTACTGCTCAAAATTCTTGGATTTAGGGATTTTTTTGCCAAATTTCTTCGCCTAATTAGATACTAAAAGGTTTCGCCCCATGCTCGCTTCGCTCTCCAACACTCGCGGCGAAGCAAACGCAAACAGATTACAACTTATGAAACACATTTTGTCAATCATTTAAAGTATAACAATTTATTTTTATTATAAAGGGGATCTTAACTAACTTCACTAACTTAACTAATTATTGATTTTTAACTAACTTCACTGTAAACAAAGTTCAAAACTGTACGGCAAAGCAATATTAACTCGCTTTATTTATAATATGAATCATCTGAGTAGAATCAAACACAACTCTTTAAAACAAATAAAACCGTGCGAGATTTTTCAATATAAGTTAGTCAACAATTATTCGAAGATTTGGGTACATTTTCAACCAATTATTTTGTAAACACTTCCAAACAAAACAGAAATTAATATTCCTAGAAAACCTGATATATAGAAAGACGGCTGATTTTAAATACACTATATTTATTAGTTATCATTTATGTGAAGCAGTAGTAAGCATTAAAGAAAAAAAAGGAAATTATCATTTATTTAGATACATTATAAGGGTGTCGGGAAAAAAGCGCCTAGCGAAAAAATCGCCCAGCGAAATAAGCGCCCATCTCGAAATTCTACCTGCACCTGCGAGGTCAACCCTTCAGTGAAATTAGAGACCAGCGAAATACTACCCCCCGGAAAACT
>JAGFPH010007182.1:51664-68454 GCA_018207615.1 Philaenus spumarius | reverse complement strand
TTGTGAGGGAAGTTTACTGTATAAATTTAACCTGTGCTGTCTGGCACGATACTCACAAGCTTGTCTGGTACTGTAGTTGTGTATATCCATATTTTGGACATGATCACACTTGAATTTAAAACAAGAAACAATTCAAGTAATGTATATAAAAGAAAGCGTAAGTACTAAGAACTTTTTGAAATGGTTTTTACTTTGCCTTTTATTTAGCCCCGCAATAAGCCTTATGACTCTTTTTTCCAGGACATCGTGTTTTTTTTTTCATGTTTTGAACTGATGAGTTTCCCCAAAGGAGAACTGCATAGTCCAAATAATGATACACTAGCCCATAATAGGCTGTTAAAAGTATCGATGTACCACAGTATGGCTTCAAACTTCTCAGTACAAATATACCTGAGCTAATTTTGGCACTAATACTGCTAATATGGTCATTCCAGTTCAACTTGTCATCAATTAGAAGAACCAAAAATTGTATTGGTTGCGCTTCTTCAAGTATACGCATGATACTTGGTGTCTGATTTGAGCTATGCTTTCTACTGAAGAGTATGTACTTAGTTTTACACGGATTGATTGTTAAATAGTTTTCAGCAAAATACTGTCCAATGGCATTGACTTGTATAAAAGCCTTCTGCTCCAATTGTTGAACAGAATCTGCTTGAAAACATAGTGTCGTATCACCAGCAAATTGAATTACCCTATCCGCACATACTGACGATGACAAATCATTAATATAGAGTAAAAATAACACTGGGCCGAGAACTGATCCTTGCGGGACTAACATGGGCTACGCGGAATGACGCATACTCGGGGAACTGCCTAGGCGAGATTGTTATATGTTCGTCATTACGTACCAAGAAGAAACGGGTTCCTAGAAGCACGAGGAGTTCTTCCAGAAAGGAAGTTGTGCACTGGGAAATTCCGCAAGCCCTTGCATACCTGCGGTAATTTACTCTAGTTGATCTGAATAATCCATTCTATCGATGAAAATACCTCGATAATCCTTCAAACAAAACATTAAATAGATTTCAAAACAGTTTTCCTTAATCCATTCAGTAACTTTAATACATATTTTGCAAACTCAACTTGAATGTTCTAATGATGCCTGGAAAATTGAACACGTGTGATAATGTCACATGCTATAGCTTACTATAAGACACGTTTCCACTATAAGTCACGTTTCCGCAAACATTGACTAATGTTACCCCTTATTAGTCCAGTCAAATAGTACACTAGAAATCGCTAAAATCGCAAACTAACGGCTAGTTCTGATTTTCCAATATGTTGTTAGGACCCCTACCAGTAGTGTATATCCAAGTTTGCAGCTTCGAAAGACCTGTGCTAACTTCGTAGCACGCGAAAAACCGCGATATTGTCGCACTTTTTTCAGTTTTTTCACTACATCTCCTAAACTATGCGTTTTTTCATAAAACATGTTATTTACGCTTTCAAAGTACATTAAATTTGCTACAATTTGAGACCAGAACCAGCTCTGTAGCGCAGAGATCAGAACCAATACAGCCCTGCAAAATTTGCAATATTTTTGACAAAAAATGTAATTTTAAAATTTGGACAACTTTCGACCCCGAAATCGGGGAAAATACTCATCATAGGGAAAGATGTTTTAGCGAATGTTATTAGCTTTAATTTAAGCACAAAACTACGTCTGTAGGTCTAACAGTTTCCTCACAATGCTTAAAAATCCAAAAAAAATGGGAAAACTGAATTTTTCGCTAATAATTGGCTCTATTGAGTTCTCACGATGTATTTTGAAAGGAAAACCATGTACATCAGCAAGAAATATATATTTATTCTATTAATAATGTATTTATAATGTAATTAATTCAAAGTTTTTTATATATCTATTATACATCTTAGCTTTGATGTACACTTTTATTATAACAGCAATAAACGTATGGAAACAGTAAATATTTGTATAAAAACAATCTAATAATAAACGGCAATTGAAAGGTTAAAATTATGTGTGTATGTTGCCGAATTGAAGAAAAGGCGTGATGAACTTTGTTCCTGACGGGGATCCCACGAAAACACACATTAACTTTTTTTTATGATTTAAATCAAAATTAGGTATTGAGTAGGCCCCATTTTCATAAATATGACAAAAATTCTTGTGATTAATGTTTTTTTCTAAATCATAATAATGTAGATTAAAACAATTGTACAATTGTTCTGTATCTTTCTTAAAATGAATACACATCCATTTGTATGTACACAATACGTAGAAAAATGGGAAAATCAGAACTTCTTGGCTCCGCCATTTTGGATTGGGTTATCGGAGAGGGGTTTACTTTACAAAAATTTTCTCGTCTCAACGAGGGCTTTAAAATGAGGTATCGCACAATAAGAATTACTATTTAAATTGTTTGACTTGTAACCCCCTTAACCGAATAACCCCGTTAACCGAATATTCATTCATACCCCTAGAAGGTGCAGAATTTGCCCAAACTTCCTGAAAGTTTGGAATTAATACGTGTAACACGTTTAAAATTACGAAGGGGTTGGGGAACTTTTGCTTCACTATTTGCCGCATTTTACGTCAAATTTATTACACACGTTGCTTTCTAAGTCGCCAACTAGTTCGTTACGACCGGTTTACACGATGAATAGTACTTGTCATTAGTACTTGTCGCTCGCACTAATACTACACGTGTGAACAGTAGTGAATTGTGCTTAGTAAAAAAAGGAGTGCGAGTGAATAGAAACCTGTTCTATTCAAATAGAAACCGGGCTTTGGACAAACAAATTCACGTGTTTTGACGTGAAATAAAATTTTGTTCGAAATTTTTCGTACTTGATTGTACTTTTTGGGTTAAAAAAAAAAAAATAAACATAGATTATTCTGCACATTTTGTTTTTTTTTTCACGATCTTTTCACGACTTCTGGAAGCGAATCAGTCCACAGTCCGAGGCTGCAAGGCTGAGGTGCAAACAAATTCTACTAATATATTTCATACACGCAGGCAGCTATTTAGGACCTTCGTGAGCAGACCAATTTACCAAAAGTTGGATGAAAAACTAAATCACATAGAGGGGTAAACTTAATTTTCGGAATTCGCGCAACACACATCAGCGGTACAGCTGCGTGATCGACTCATTTCGTTTAAGCCCCGGTTTGTAAGACCACGCCCGGCGTCCGGCGCGATTGTTGAACGTGATGACCACGTCAACGCTAGAACAGAGTGGATGCAAGAGTTTGGTTTCTTAGACCACGTCCGGCTGCCGACGTCGCGTCAACTGTTCAAAGGTCCGGCGTGATATCTCGGCGTGGTACGGTCTGGATAGGTCTCAGTCTATTCAGGCGTGGTTTCACGGCGTGATTTCACTGCGCAATATACTGCTTTTAATTTCTTTAAGCAACTTGTTTTTGTAATTGCTGTGAAATATTTAGGTGTATTAACTTATTATTTTATTGTGTATTACTAAGCATTATGGAGTCTAAGGTTTTCACGAGTGAATTGGATGATAGATCTGGTTCAAAATAATCCAGTTCTCTACGATTTTTCCTAAAAAAAAAAACTAAAAAGATGCCATGGGAAAAAACAATATTTGGAAACAAATTTCCGAGGAAATTGGGAGAGAAAGTCTGTTTTTAAATGTATTGTTTAAACTGTGAACTAACAAAAATAAAATATTAAGCCTTACCTAAAAACCAAAGATGAAACATCGTGATGCACAGCAATGGTACGCAATGGTACATACTACATGGTGCAGCCAAAGGGAAACATCATTTTTCATTTTTTCTTGTGTAGAACAAATTAAAAGTTTTTACTTTATTATTAAATGAGATACTTCAAAAATAAATAATTACATACATTTTTAAAGGAAGTTTACAGATTTTAAATTAAAACATTTTTTTTACATCTTCATTAAACAAAATTTATAGCTTTGGGATGCCATATTTGTTAAAGATATTATAAACATTTCCTTAACTATGTAAAAGGTCAACGGGAAGCCTGAAAATCATCGGTACCCCTTCACAAAACAAATTATTCTAATGATACCATTTTTAGAGTTTTCCTTGTAGCTATTTCTCAATTGTTGTAAAAGAAAAAAACGTTCAATTACTACTCGATGTTGGTATCTTTGAAAAGCACATTAGTTTAATGATAAATGTAATAGACTCAAACAAAAAATATACAGTGATGCAAAATTAATTTAATGATTTTACGCTTGCAATACAAAGGGTTCAGTATAGTAGGGTACAATAGTATAGAGAAAGTATAGTGATCGCAAAAAAATGGATGTTGAGATTTTTGTGGAAATATCCGTTTTGGGACCCCCTGAATCCAAGAAAGTGGTTTTTACAAAATGTCTGTCTGTATGTCTGTATGTATGTATGTATGTATGTATGTATGTATGTCTGTATGTATGTCTGTCTGTATGTCGGTATGTATGTATGTATGTATGTATGTATGTCTGTATGTATGTATGTCTGTATGTATGTATGTATGTATGTCTGTATGTATGTATGTATGTACGTATGTCTGTATGTATGTTGCCATAGCAACCAATTTGATAACGCTTTTACTTTCTCACTATACTATAGTGTAGAGAAAGTATAGTGATCGCAAAAAAAATGGTTGTTGAGATTTTTGTGGAAATATCCGTTTTGGGACCCCCTGAGTCCAAAAAAAGTGGTTTTAACAAAATGTCTGTCTGTATGTGTATGTCTGTATGTATACAAAGCTAGAGCGAAAACTATTCGATCGATTTCAACCAAATTTGCACCAGACATGTCAAGTAGGAATGCATAGATGCACGAAATACGTTTTTGAAAAAGTTTGGAAAACAACCCCCTTTTTGGCAAAAAAGCCCCCAAAAAATCACTTATTATTTTTTTATAAAAAAACGGCTCTAAAGATTTTGATAAAATTTGGCTTATTTGTACCCTACCATATGCAAAAAACTGCATCTTTCTAAAAATTCTCGTTTAGCTAATAATAATAATAACTGATTTTTGGGGGTTTTTTTGGCCATAAATGGGGTTGTTTTTCAAAAATTTTCAAAACCTTTTTTCGTGCATCTATACAGGCCTAATTGACGTATTTGGTGCAAATTTGTTCGAAATCGATTGAATAGTTTTCTCTATAGATAATAATAATATTTATTAGTTAATCTCCTACTTTAATAAATCACCTTTCCTACCCCACCCTAGAAGTCACAGTGAATCTGTTTAATAATTTAAATACGTTTGTGAGAAAGTATGTCTCAGTTCCTGGTACCGTTTATTACAGTGGTCTACAAGAAGGTGGCATTGGTTACTGAATTCCCACATTAATTGGGTTCAGTTTTCAAGCGCGCACACAACACGCAGAGTCCAATACAAGTATTTTACTAGTAAAAGAAAACTAATAATTGAACAATACAACGGTTATTATTGGATTAAAGGGATTTTAATTACAAAAACAATTAAAAGAAAGTTAAATTGTGGGAATAATTAGCAATAAAGTTAGTTCGATTGTTCAGCGAAGGAAGTTAAAGACCAATTGAAAAACTTGAGTATGACCTTCCATAGGAAACAAAAAAACAAAATTGCTTACTCCACATCTCACACTGAATGGGCCTACTTATTAACGAATTTCCATAGGAAAGATGAGCTATTGTAGTGACCCTTATGGTGAGGCCTAAGGTCGGGAGTAGTAAATGGCCACCTATCATGGTCCCCAGAACACGTTTTGGGATGTCATTAAAATCTTAAGTGTGTTCGCACTCTAACGGGCGCATTTTAAGTCCGATTTGGTCCAAATTTGGTACGTTGGTTGTTTAAATCGCTCGGACGAGTTCGTTAGCCAAAAATCCGACAACCAGAAGCACGTTCTTTGATCGGAAGAAACTATTTTTTTAGATTTTTCGTACTGTAAAGGTTTTATCTAAGCAAAATAATGCAGGATATTATTCTGCACATTTTGTTTTTTTACGCGAACTTACAGCTCACTTGGTTCCCCCAGTATCGATGAGAACGTAAAATACCATAGAAGTAACCGGTTGAAGTCTACGGCCGAGTTTGTACGCTGCGAGCAAAGCGAAGCAGCCCCATAACCCGAGTCCGTAAGGCCGAGGTACAAACTCAAAAAGCGAGTTTTTCTGCTGAGAGTGGAACGAAGCAGCTGGAGGCTTAGGTGCAAACAAATTCTATTAATATATATCGTACACAGAGGCAGCTATTCAGCGTCTCAGTGAGTAGACCAACTTCGCAAATTGTTGGTTGAAACCCTAAAACATATAAATTTTATTTTGGAAATTCTCTATACTTACGCCAGCGATTCGGCTGCGTGATCGAACTATTTTAGACAAAAATGTATATTTCTAAATAACTATTTGTACTGCAAGACTGGATTTTGTATAACGTATTCTGCATTATGTTTGTCTTCATATATAGGTTAGGTAGATTTATCCTATACTCTAATACGAGCAATGTCCGTTTGTTTGTACGAGCAATCTCGAGATCCAGTGGAAGGATTTTGCTGAAAGTTTGGGATTAGAGGCTTTTGGGTCTAAAAAATCGATTGGTGAAAACAGCTTCCTCAGGAAAATTCGTATTTTTCTAAACAACTCATTTGAAAATTGAAAATTTTTAACATTAGGGGGATTCATGCAACCTGTGTTAAGTATTGTAAACGTTGTAAGTGCGGTAAAATCGAGAAACTCGTTTGACAGAAGTGTGATATTTAGAGTCGATAACACACTCGACTTTACAATGGTCTGGGGTCCTGTAAACCAGTTGTAACGTCGTAAAACTCTTGGGGAAGGTAATTTGAGGTTGAATCAACAATTTTGTGTTTTTCTTGTTCTTGTTTTATTTGAGATGGAAAATAATAATAATAATTTCGAATCCAAGAAAAGAATTCGGAAGGAACCGGGAAAACGATGGAGCAAAGAAAATAAACATTTTCTCCTATCTTTAATTTCCGGGAATCCGACGAAGTTAGAGATAATTTTCTTTATTTTTTTACTTTCTTGTTGACCCTCTATCTGGCAGTTGAATATTTCTATACTGGCAGGCACATTTTTACTACTAGAACACATTTTCATCTAAAACCCTATTTAACCATTTTAGTAAAATACATTTATACATTTTCGTGTTCAGAAAAGTGCAGAGAACATTTTCTGAGTATTTGATTTTGTTTGCACAAATATGTTAGCAAAAAGGAACCAAAAAGAGGCCTAATCTTGTTAAAAATATAAAAAATGTAATATATACATTATTTAGTAAGTAGGGAATAAAATCTCTTTTACAAACTAAAGAATATGGTTAAGAGGCATATTCTAAACTTTAGTGATTTAGCCTAGATTAGGAAAACACAAAATATGTTTCCAAAAAATGCAGAAAATTAGGCCTAATTTTATCTAAAATATAATTCACAAATTATAAAGTGCGTACGGTATTACAATTTCAGTCTAAAGAACTGTAAAAAGAGGGATGTAATCAAAAAAATGTATTAAACTATATACCAAATCAATCTTTAGAATGTTCCTAGTACAGTAATACATAAAAATATAACAAGTAATTCTTATTTTCTAAAAAGAACCCCTATGAATGAACCCATTTCATATTAATTATTATGCCAGTAATAAATTACTCAGGTATAATATTCTTCAATTTATTATTTTTCGGGTAGTAGGGCCTACAGTAATTTCTGGAACCTCGGAGGGGAGAAGGCTGCAGCGTATCCTGGACATATGTTTACTGTCATTTTTTTGTTATTAGAAATCCTTCTTTACAAAATAAATAAAAAATATATCGATTAATTATCAAAATGGTGTTTTTATTTACAATCAAATTGAACAATTAAATAAGGAGGACTTTCCCTTTCTACTTGTCTTTGGTGTGTCAATTAAAAGTTATTTATTTGGTCAAGCACACAAACTCACAAAACCTGAACAAGGTCAACCTTACTTTATCAAATAACACTTTAACACATTTGCACAAGGGGTCCTTCATTCAAAATTCAAATAGCAGTTTACCATTTTAACACATTAAGCATTTACAACAGGTTGCATGAATCCCCCTATAGTGCTTATGGAGTTTAAAATCATTACATATGTTTATTGACTATAATAATAACAGTAATCGACTGTTTCCTATATTATTTCCATTATCAGCTGATTTCAATCTTAAAATAATTCGACCACGCAGCTGGACCGCTGACGTGAGTTGAGCAAATTTCCAAAATTAAGTTTATATGCCTATGTTTTAGGGTTTCAACCAACAATTTGGGAAATAGGTCTACTCACGAAGGCGTTGAACAGCTGTCTATGTGTACGCAATATATTAGCAGTTTAATCCTACTGGCCTCGCGAGTTTGCACCACTTGGCTTCGCACCGGGTACTTTTATTGTATTTTACGTTTTGGTCGATTTTGGGGGAACCAAGCGAGCTATAAGGTCACGTAAAAAAACAAAATGCGCATAATAACATCCTACATTTATATTTTTAGAAAAATCTCTAAAAAAATTCATTCTCGTAGTAAAATCTAAAAAAAATAGTTACTTCCGGTCAAAAAACGTAGGCTACTTCCGGTTGTTGGATTTTTTTGGCTAACGAACTCGTCCGAGCGACATATACAACCAACACGTGTACCAAGTTTTTACTAAATTGGACTTACAATGCGGCCGCTAGAGTGCGAACACATATATACATATATGTATCCCCATGTATATAAATATGAATTTTAATGACACCCCAAAACGTGATCGGTGCCCATTTGCTACTCCCAACCTTGGGTCTCACCAAAAGTGCCACTGCAATAGCTCATTTTCCTATGGAAATTCGCTAACAATTTTTTTTTCATTTTTAACCTTTAAGATAGGTTTTTGTGGACAACAACATCTGTTGAAGTATTTTTATTTCGTATTAGAGTATAGGATAAACAGTTTATATGTACTTAAGTTCGAAAAATATTCATACTAATTCAGTATGTGATTTGTGTTTACATACATTTTCCTAAAAAAAAGAAACTGGCACACACTTTCTCACAAACATATTTAAATTATTAAACATATCCACTGTGACTTCATAATTGTATTAAAGTAAATATATACGTTAAAGTAGGAGAGTATCTAATAAATATTATTATTAGCTAAACGAGAATTTTTAGAAAGATTCGGGTTTCGACATTAAGGGCTACACATAAGCCAAATTTTATCAAAATTGTTAGAGTCGGTTTTTTATATTCTCTAGTAACAATATTCTTATATAAACAGTTAAACGAATTTCTTCCAGCCCGTTGAGGGCTTTCCTTACAGAAAACATTTTGAAACTCTCACAGAAAATACACGCAGCATCGTAAAATATTTATTTTATGGGGTAACAAATTTTGGCCGCACAAAATGTGCAGCAAAATAATTTTTAAAAGAGTAAATCCCTGCGTGCTGCGCACGCCAACTCCGTTGGAACCTTCTATACATATACACTAATTATGTTAGGTTTTCTTTATAATAAAGGTGTAGGATTAATAATAACCCCAAAGCTAAGACGGTAAATAATGTTAAATGTTCAAATCAAATTATTTCGTACATTTTATAACAGCAGTTGTAATAAAGGTTAAAAGAACCAGCCAGGCTCATTTCTACTCTTTAATAAAAACCTAACCTAAAAGTTAGAAGTACAAATAATTGCTTCGAAGTTCGAAATCAGCTGTCAATGGAAATATTAGAGCACACAGCTGTTATCTGTTATTTTATTCAATTGGATAAATTTTATTTTATTCAATTGGTTGCTATGGTAATAAATGTAAATACATGTGTTGGTTTATCAGTCTTAGGCCCGGTACACACTTGCTGCAAATGGACGCTGGACGCTGCGTCCCTTTTAATCGGATAGGAAGAAGTACATAGGAACTAATGGTGCGTTACACACGGGACGCCGATACCTATCTAAAACTAGCGTCCATTCCGATAGCCATCGAGATGGACGCAGGTTTCTGTGGGACGCGCGTCACTTTTCCCTACCCCAGATACCTAGCAGTACCCAACTTGCTATCGAGCAGTACACACTTGCAGCCGCGTCCTATCTGCGTCCATACTATGTCTGACGAATATATCGACATAGAACTTTTTATTGATCAGGTAAAGATTCATCCAGTTATTTGGGATGTTAGTAGTGAAGAGTATAGGGATAATTGAAAAAACAGTCGGCGTGGGAGAGCATTGGCGAAACCTTTTTTGATAACTTTCGAGGAAAAAGTGATCAAGAAAAAAATGCAATTAGTAAGTACAGTATTTTACAACATTTATTATAATAACAATTACATTGAAAAACAAAACGTTTAGGTTTTTTACTTTTTAATTGAATGCTTATAATAGATTTAAATATTGAATTACAATTATTAAAAAATGAGTTTCTGTCTTACTTCGTCTTGTCTTTAAATAAAACATAATGACGTTTTTTCTCAGCAACCGATTACCATGGCTCTATCTCTCAAGAAGCGAAAAGAAATAAACAACTATTTAATATAAATTATTGAATTATTGTATAATGTAAATCTATTAATTTTATTTATATAAAATTGTCTTGCCAAGGCACTCGACCAGCTTCACTCTCAAAGTAATTTGCATATTCATTTCTAATAGCAACAACCATCTCGGTTGGTGGCAAATGAAAGAGTTGATGTGGCTTACAAACGTGGGACGCCGATAGGACGCAGATGGGACGCAGATGGGACGCAGATAGGACGCAGATAAGCATAGGTGGACGCAAATTTAAATGGACGCAGCGTCCCGCGTCCATTTGCAGCAAGTGTGTACCGGGCCTTGCCAACCTAAGATTTTTCCCGACTAAGTTTACAAATATTGAAATAAAAAAGGTTTTTATCGAAATTAATTATGGTCTTTGTTACTCAGGGGTAGTGTAGCTTTTTATTAGTAAAACATTTTTTTCAATCGGTTCCACAGATTACCCCCTACATAAAAAAAAACAAAAAAAAAAAAACAAACTTTACCTTTTTATTACTTTTTCACTATACTATAGTATAGAGAAAGTATAGTGATCGCAAAAAAAATCGATGTTGAGATTTTTGTGGAAATATCCGTTTTGGGACCCCCTGAATCCAAGAAAGTGGTTTTTACAAAATTTCTGTCTGTATGTCTGTATGTCGGTATGTCTGTATGTCTGTATGTATGTATGTATGTATGTATGTATGTATGTATGTATGTATGTCTGTATGTATGTATGTCTGTATGTATGTATGTATGTCTGTATGTATGTATGTCTTTATGTATGTATGTATGTATGTATGTCTGTATGTATGTATGTCGGTCTGTATGTATGTATGTATGTATGTATGTATGTCTGTATGTATGTATGTCTGTATGTATGTATGTATGTATGTATGTCTGTATGTATGTTGCCATAGTAACCAATTTGATAACGCTTTTACTTTCTCACTATACTATAGTGTAGAGAAAGTATTGTGATCGAAAAAAAATCGATGTTGAGATTTTTGTGGAAATATCCGTTTTGGGACCCCCTGAATCCAAGAAAGTGTTTTTTACAAAATGTCTGTCTGTATGTATGTCTGTATGTATGTCTGTATGTATATATGTCTGTATGTATACAGAGCTAGAGAGAAAACTATTAGATCGATTTCAACCAAATTTGTACCAGATATGTCAAGTAAGCCTGTACAGATGCACGAAAAAGGGTTTTGAAAAATTTTGAAAAACAACCCCCTTTTTGGCCAAAAAACCTCCAAAAAATCTGTTATTATTTTTTTATTAAAAAACGGCTCTAACGATTTTGTTAAAATTTGGCTTATATGTAGCCTTTAATGTGCCCTACCAAATGCAAAAAACCGCATCTTTCTAAAAATTCTCGTTTAGCTAATAATAATAATAATAATAGATTTTTGGGGGTTTTTTGGCGAAATGGCGAAAACTATTCGATAGATTTCAAACAAATTTGCACCAGACATGTCAAGTAGGCCTATATAGATGCACGTAAAACGGTTTTAAAAAAATTTGAAAAACAACCCCCTTTTTTTGCAAAAACCCCCAAAAGTCAGTTATTATATTTTTATAAAAAAACCGCTCTTACGATTTTGATAAAATTTGGCTTATTTGTAGTCTTTAATGTGCCCTACCATATGCAAAAAACCGCATCTTTCTAAAAATTCTCGTTTAGCTAATAATAATAATAATAATAATAATAGATTTTTGGGGGTTTTTTGGCGAAATGGCGAAAACTATTCGATCGATTTCAAACAAATTTGCACCAGACATTTCAAGTATTCCTGTATAGATGCACGAAAAAGGGTTTTGAAACATTTTGAAAAACAACTCCCTTTTTTTTCAAAAAACCTCCAAAAAATCAGTTATTATTTTTTTATAAAAAACGGCTCTAACGATTTTGATAAAATTTGGCTTATTTGTAGCGTTTAATGTGCCCTACGATGTGCAAAAAACCGCATCTTTCTAAAAATTCTCGTTTAGCTAATAATAATAATAATAATAATAGCAGATTTTTGGGGGTTTTTGGCCATAAAGGGGGTTGTTTTTAAAAAATTTTCAAAATATTTTTTCGTGCATCTATAAAGACCTATTTGACGTGTTTGGTGCAAGTTTGTTCGAAATCGATCGAATAGTTTTCTCTCTAGATAATAATAATAATAATAATATATATTAGTTAATCTCCAACTTTAATAAAAAATCACCTCTCCTACCCCACCCTACAAGTCACAGTGATTCTGTTTAATAATTTAAATACGTGTGTGAGAAAGTATGTGCCAGTTCCTGGTACCGTTTATTAGTATAGATGAAATGATTTTTACATCTGCGCCAAATTTAATTGTGAAAACTTAACCCTTTCTTGGTAAATTTGACCGTCGCTAACAGACAAAAGAATGATTCCGTTTAATCTTAAAAATGGAGGGAAATCTCGTCCCACTGTATCGTGGCCTTGAATTATTTCTTCTTCAAATCAAGTTCTAGGAATAGGAAGAGTTCCTGCAACAACGACCTGCTTCTAGTATGGGGAAGTACAGCGAGGTAGGGAACCAGTCGATTCGGCCTTCTGCCTTGGACAACGGCTTGCAAGATTCTTAAAATTTTGACCTCTGCTAGATCTATTTCGGCGATTAAGTTTGGTCAAGGTTTATAACCAGAAGAACAATGAACGTAGTCCGTGTTTATTCAAAGTTCGAGATGCCCTCGAGGAAGATGATTTCTTTGTATGTAGGCTATTCCCCAGCCATTATTTCTACCAAGAAAAATTACTTGTTAGTGAATTTCCGCAGGAAAGACTACTCTTATGGTGAGACCTAAGGTCGGGAGTGGTCAATGAGCACCGATCATGGTCCCCAGAACACGTTTTGGGGTGTCATTAAAATTATCTATATATTTATAGTATACTAAAGGAAACCCCTGCGAGCTCCACACGCCAACCCCGTTTGAACCTTCTACACACATAATCATGATATGTTTTACTTTCTCACTATACTATATCGATGTTGAGATTTTTGTGGAAATATCCGTTTTGGGACCCCCTGAATCCAAAAAAGTGGTTTTTACAAAATGTCTGTCTGTATGTATGTCTGTATGTCTTTATGTAGACAAAGCTAGAGAGAAAACTATTCGATCGATTTCAACCAAATTTGCACCAGACATGTAAAGTACGCCTGTATAGATGCACGAAAAAATGTTTTGAAATTTTTTGAAAAACAACCCCCTTTTTGGCCAAAAAACCCCCCAAAAATCAGTTATTATTTTTTAATAAAAAAACCGCTCTAACGATTTTGATAAAATTTGGCTTATTTGTAGCCTATAATGTGCCCTACCATATAAAAAAACCCCATCTTTCTAAAAATTCTAGTTTAGCTAATAATAATAATAATAACTGATTTTTGGGGGTTTTTTGGCCATAAAACGGGTTGTTTAAAAAACAAATTTAAAAACATTTTTACGTGCATCTATAAAGACCTAATTGACGTGTTTGGTGCAAATTTTTTCGAAATCGATCGAATAGTTTTCTCTCTAGATAATAATAATAATAATATTTATTAGTTAATCTCCAACTTTAATATAAAAACTCTCCTACCCCACCCTACAAGTCACAGTGAATCTGTTTAGTAATCTAAATGTATTTGTGAGAAAGTATGTGCCAGTTCCTGGTACCGTTTATTCTTTATAATAAAGGTGTAGGATTAATAATAATTCGACCACGCAGCTGAACCGCTGACGTGAGTTGAGCACATTTCCAAAATTAAGTTTATAGGCCTATGTTTTAGGGTTTCAACCAACAATTTGGGAAATAGGTCTATTCACGACGGTGCTGAATAGCTGGAAAATGGTTCCGCATTCCGCTGCACACCATTCTGCATATTAGGAGTATCTTCAATACACAATGCATTACGTGCTTCACACGCCATTCCGCGTATTGGAAGTATCTTCAATACACAATGCATTGCGTGCTTCGCACGCCAACCCCGCGGTAGAATCCACCACATGGCTTTGAACCGGGTACTTGTAAGGTATTTTAAGTTTTGATCGATTTTTTTTGAACTAAGCGATCTATAAGGTCGCGTAAATATACAAAATATGCAGAATAACATCCTGTATTTATATTTGTAGAAATAACTAAAAAAAAAAATTCATTCTCGTAGGAAAAATCTAAAAAAAAACAATTACTTTCGGTCAAAAAACATGCTTCATGTTGTTGGATTTTGTTGGCTAACGAACTCGTCCGAGCGACGTAGACAACCAACATGTGTACCAAATTTGAACCGAATCGGACTTAAAATGCTGCCGCTAGAGTGGGAACACATATTTACATATATATACATATATAAATATGATTTTTTTATGACTCCCCAAAACGTGTACTGGGGACCATGATCGGTGCTCATTTGCTACTCCCGACCTTCGGTCTTCCCATAAAGGTCACTGCAATAGCTCATTTTTCCTCATATATATATATAGATATTAAGCTGCTTGTTTACAACATCCAATTGAGATTATTAGTGTACTGCACCATCGGAACACTTAACAAGGGGGAGGACGAGCTTTGTATCTTTTACATGTTAATTTTGCATATTTTGTGCACAGTTTTTTCAGAAACCATTGAAGATAATACAACCAAGTTTTTACCAAGTGCTATATACATGTTAAAGTATACTTTAAAACAGGGATTTTAAAAAATAATATAAAATAAATTTTTTATATAATTTTTGAATATAATAAAAATTATCTTGAACATTTTTATGTAATTTATTTATTTTTATTGAAACTACACAAGATATCTTAGTTTCCCTGTGTTAAAGTGTGGGCTGGTATGTTAGTAAGATGTGGTAAAAATTTGGTTGAAATACATGCAGTAGTTCCTGAGAAATCTGCGCACAAAGTTTAAAAAACACAGTTTTCGGAAAACGCCAATAAATGATATAAAAACATAAAATTGTAAGCAAACACTTATATTTACAGTACCTAAATAATTTAAAACTGGCCAGCTCCATAGCTTGGGTCATCTGGGTCCTCTTCCTTATCTTCCAGCTTTCTCTTCACCTGTCTTTTCTTTTGCCTTGCTTGCTTTTTATAATCTGACGAATTACGCTCCGATGCTTTGATGCGATGTCGGTCCATTTGCTTCATACTTAGGATTGTGAATTTTCCAATTTCCATCTCTAGTTTGTGGAACAACTTGCATTTAGTCACATTTCCACTGTTGAAAACTGACACAGCATCATACACTCCAAAATGTAGTGATTTTAGTCCAACAAAGCCGGTTTTGGGAAGCCTAGACCAAATAACCGCGTTCACACTTTCATTGGGATTTTGTGTCTTAACGTGCAAACATTTCCGCAACAGTTCTTTGTTGGTTAGACTTCTAAAAACAGGTTTTATAAACTCCATTATAGCCATAGGGATACTATTTTTGTGGGTGTAGGTCTCACCTTTAGCATCCGCCTTTTGGTATCCGCACCAACTCGTCTCGCCTTTCGGACGCCTTGGTGTGGGTCATCGTCTGTTGAGAGCTTGTGAAAGTACAAAGCCCAGATGTCTTTCACCATGTTTTCAAGACTGTCTGTATTCCGTCTTATTGCTAAACCGTAATAGGTCTGGAGCTGATCAATCACAGCTTGAGATAGCCTATTTTTTACCACCTAGACCTTTACCGTCAGACAAAATAAGGCGTTTGTTGTCTGTTTTTAGTTTTCTCAACCTGGTGCCCATTCTTTTTACTTTCTCCCCCTATACCATAGTATATGGAGAAAGTATTGTATTCGTCAAAATTTTCGAGTTTGAGTTTTTGGTGGAAATATCCGTTTTGGGTCCCCCTGAACCTAAAAAAGTGGTTTTCGGAGTGATGTCTGTGTGTGTGTCTGTGTGTCTGTGTGTCTGTGTGTCTGTGTGTCTGTGTGGATGTTATCAGACCTAGAGCCTAAACCAGTCGTCCGATTTTAATGAAATTTGGTGTGGAGGTACTAATCCACGGTATCTCCAGGCGTTTTTTTCATTTTTGTGAATTTTTTATTTTTAAGGGTAATTTTCCCATAAAAACCCTTAAAATAAATGAAAAATCAATTTTTCTAAAAAACGGCTCTAACGATTTTGATTAAAATTTTATAGTTTATTAGGGACCTAAAGTACTATAAACTGTAAAATTTTAATCAAAATCGTTCGAGCCGTTTTTGAGAAAAGTTGGTTTTTCCGTTATTTTATGGATTTTTATGGGAAAATTACTCTTAAAAATGAAAAATAAAATAAAAATTGGTATTTTGAATTATTATTCTACTGATGAAAAGATAGAGTATGATATAGTAGGCCTACTTTACGTCAAAAAT
>JAGFPH010007182.1:24433-51564 GCA_018207615.1 Philaenus spumarius | reverse complement strand
TACTCCCGACCTTGGGTCTCACCATAAGGGCCACTGCAATAGCTCATTTTTCCTATGGAAATTCGCTAACAAGAATCACATAACCTAATTTACAAAGAAGAGAAATATCTGACACCACAGTCCTTTTAATACGATCGTAGTTTTCTTGTAGTGAACAATGAAAGCGTAAATGTTTTGAGTTTATCATTAATTTAGTAGAAGATTAGTGTATTCATTTCACGACCTTAATTCTAGTCGAGAGAAAGGCGTTACCCAACAAACAACCCTGATTGACGTCAGACCTTGTAACGGGACTGTATGGAGAAAGAGAACAAAGGGTAGCTTTATTCGTGTTCTTGTAAAAATAAACATTTGGAAACTAATAAAACTCGCACGTGATGCTCAGAGCCCTGCTGACGTCATTGAACTAAATGACGCACTCTGGTTGTCCTACGCCAAAGGGGATTTCTTATCATAGGCCCTCCGGACTTACGAACGACAAAGAAGGCACTCGCAAGTCATAAAACATATTCATTTACGTCATTGAATTTGTCATTTTGTTCTCTGTACTCAGCCGTGAACAAAATTACGTTGACCGGTTATTATTAACTATCTGTTGTAACAGGGCCGTGATGGACCCCTGTAGGGGGTGGTGGAAATTACTCACAGGCGTACTTTTATAGTACTAATGACGGTATTAAAATAATATATCAAGATCGAGGTAACATATTACGCCTTAAAACTTTACGTATACCAGGTGTCTTAAAAGTCCCACTCCCCCCCCTTTAACTTTTGTGATTGTTAAAAAAAACAAATATCCTTTGGGGAACGATACTAACTTAACCCAAAGTATATTTTGAAGCAATTGGAAATTTTGTTTGTCCCCTAAAAATGGGGGATTTTGGGGGCAACTCAAAATTTTTAAATGGGAAGTATAGTCATGTGGTACCTCATTTTAAAGGTCTATTTAAGACTAGGAAAATTACATGAAGAAAATAAAAATCGGACCACCCAAAACAAAATGGCGGCCCTAAACGTGTTGAAATAAATCGATATAAAGTTGCTAATATCTCGAAAAGGAAGAGTTTTTAGAAAAAATTTCAAGAGACAAAAAATGTTTATTTCAAAGTGCTTGACCTAACAAATTGCTTTCAAATCGATTTGGTAAATTTAATTTTTTACAAAATTTTCTAAGATGTAGGAGCCGACTTAAAATTTACAAAATCGATTTGGAAGCAATTTTGTATGTTAAGCACTTTGAAATAAACATTTTGTGTCTCTTGCAATTTTTTCTAAAAATTCTTCCTTTTCGAGATATTAGCAACTTTACATTGATTTATTCTGACTTTGGAAGAGTGAAGACGTATTATAATCTTTTTTTAAAGTGAGTAATGGATAAAACCAACAAAATGGACTAAGAAATTGACATAGAACATTTAATTGCTCTTTTAAGACACTAATCTTTTATTTGGGACAATACCACTCAAGAAAAATAACAACAGAAGGTTGGAGGAAGGTCTGCAGTGAGTTAAATTCCCAATTTGACCGTATGTCAGACAAGGAAAAAAATATTTATGGCCAGTATAATGTTATATTAAGCTTTATAAGAATTAAATATATTATTTGGATGTGTATAATCGTGTATAAAATATTTTGAATTAAGAAAAAATTAATTATCTACTAGTAACTATTATATTGGTAAGCAAAATTAATAGTTTGTATATTTTTCTAGGTGTTTCTTTTACATTTTCTACACAATATTATTGCATGTTCAGACAATTTCTTGGATTAAGTTAATTTTGAGTAAGTCATGTACAGAAAAGAAGATTGTAGCTAATAATAATTGTTCAAATTCTTATAATAAAAACTGATTAAGTAATAATACCATATTTATTTTCAGTAACACACTTACTTTACATAAAATAATAATCCAAGCCATAACTATACAAAGTGGATTATTCTTTACACAGTATAAACATAGTAATTATTATAGGAAATAACAATAATACCTATAACACCGCTATGAAAGTGAAGTTGAACTTATTTTAATGCTAACTAAATTATTATAGACATAAACACTGGTTAGAAACTACTTTTTATAAGTGTTTGGTAACAAATCTTTGAATCGAAACTATCATAAATACATGAAAATAATCACGAATAATACTTTTGATTCTTCATATACACAACTTTCTTCGATCCATGACGGTATAATAAACTCTACTGAATTAAAACTTGCGGGTTCGTCTGAAAAGGGCCGAGCATAGTACCCGCGTCCGCATCCGCTCCGTCTGAAAGGGGCCTTAGACTCTAGTAATTGTAACGTGTAAACACTCCTGGCAATGATATGGATGAACTGTGAAATTTTTAGTGAAATAGATCGGATTAGATTTCGAGTTTTGCGAGCACAAACATACGTTGGCTGAATTTACAGTTCACACATCTATACTAATATTATAAAGAGGTAAAATTTGTTTGTTTGAATGTAGGGGTTAATCTATGGAACTACTGAAACAATTGAAACATTTTTAAAAAATAAAAAGCTACACTATGAAGGAGTAATATAGGCTATAATTCATTAAAAAAAAAATATTTCGGTGTTTGTAAATTTATTCGGAAAAAATTCCTAGGTTAGGCCTAGACTGATGAACCATCACATACTACTTCTTGGCTGTACAGTGTATTTACGTTCATTATCATAGCAACCGATTGAATAAAATAACAGATAAAACACCTGTTTGCTCTAATATTTCCATCAACAGCTGATTTCAAACTTTACTTTGAAGCAGTTATTTGTATTTCTAACTTTTAGGTTATTTTTTTTTATTAAAGTGTAGACCTGAGCCTTGCTGGTTCTTTTAATCTTTATTATAACTGCTGTTATAAAATATACGAAATAATTTGATTTGGGCATTTAACATTATTTACCATCTAAGCTTTGAGGTTATTATTAAACCTGCACCTTTATTACAGAGAAAGCATAACATTATTATGTGTATAGAAGGTTCCAACGGTTTTGGCGTGCGGAGTACGCAGGGGTTCCCCCTAGTATATTATATAACAAAGGCGCAGTCGAATTTCAAGTTGGTATGGTCGGTAGAACAAAAACGTGATTTAAATTACAAGTTTTATTCCGAGCTGCGTGAACGTGCAGGCCTACTCTGGCCATTAACTCAAGGAAAGTCAGTTCCAAGCCTAAAGACTAAAGAGAGAGAGGTCAATGCACATTATAACTAATCTACGTGCAACGTTCCTTCCAGTCAGTGGGAATTCCATGACTCAGTGATAGGGTTTCACATGCCCAACCGGTTTGTAAAATCAGCTGTTTGATTAACCACAACTGGGTTATTGGAAATTTGAGGGAAGGTCGGTTTGAATTAAATTGTATCTGTGACCGCACTATTAGTTCGAGTTGTTACCGATCTCAGTGTAACCTTGAAAGCTCTGCGATTAAAGAGGAAAGCACGATTCCTTACCTATAATGATTATGATAATACCATGCATAAACGTACTGATTTGTTGACGACATTTTAACCCTAGAACCGGCGATGTTAACGAAATTGGATTTCTTGGCGTTTGCAAGCATATTTTCAAAAATTCGTCAAATATAGTAATTAAATACCAATCCAAAAGTGTTCTGCACCTTTTTTGTAGAGAAAGGTTCAAAGAATTCATATATGCAATAAAAAAATGAATTGATGTAAAATTGTAAAAGTTATTGACTCAAGAAACAAAAAATGTTCAGTAACAAAAGGAAAAAGTTCAACTTTAGGCCTACATAAAAGGTAGTAAACATTTTTTGTAATTTTTTTCATAGGTGTAAAAAAGGTTCGTAATTTAGTTCTAAATAGAACCAATGAATACAGAAACTATAGTTTCTGTATTCATTGATAGAACTGTATAAAAATACTTGTTTATAATCACGTCTAAATGTTACCGAGTGTTAAAGTTTGTCATGTAAATATTGTAGATATACAATTTAATATTTGTTCTAACTGTACTAGATTTTTTATTTGTCAGATTTACTAATTAATAAATAATAAACTTGTTTATAATCACGTCTAAATGAAACCTCTTTGTTTGGACTCATTACTATGCATTTTATTATCATAATCGTGCCGTGTTTGGTGTCATTTTCTTTTAAATTCGACGAAGATTTCAAATATGCCATTTAAATTTTTTTAAATTTGTGTTTGATCAAATCAGCAGTTGCTTACTGGATGCCCCAGTGTATAAGTCATCTACCTGGCTGTCGGGCCAGCTGCATTGGGGTGTGTGGGGGTGTGTGTGTTTGAGTAAGGGTCTCCTAACGCGTCAGGTGCCACGGCTGGTCGAATAGGGTATAGTGTAAACGATGTAGTGCCATCTCGTCCAAGTGCTATCTCGTCCAGCTCAGTTTTACAGTTGAATAAACACACTAATTAGTGCCATCTCGTCCACGTGAAAACTTGACAAGGGTTGAGGAACGCAACACATGTAGCCTGTGGTTGTGCGCCCTCGCGTAGCACCATCACCCCTCTCCCACCTCTTTGTTTACATTTGGACACTGCCAATTTAAACCTCATTTGTATGCTCGATCGGGAAGTGTAAACATCCGTAGGAATATGGAGTTTCCGACCACCATAAAAGGCCAACTTAGTCTTTTATATAACGGTTTCCGGTATACGAAGAAAAATGAAAAGAAGTGCTGATGAATTGTATGGCGATGTGTAAATCGTACGTGTGTAAATCACATTATATAATTAAAATTTAAAAAAAATCCTAAAAGGTTCGAACCTACAGTATTTACATTTATTACCATATCAACCAATTTAATAAAATAACAGATAAAACAGCTGTTTCCTCCAATATTTCCATTAACAGCTGATGTCAAACTTTGAAGCAATTATTTGTGTTTCTAACTTTTAGGTTAGGTTTTTATTAAAGTGTAGACCTGAGCTTTGTTGGTTCTCTTAACCTTTATTATGACTGCTGTTATAAAAAGTACAAAGTAATTTGATTTGAACATTTAACATTATTTACCATCTTAGCTTTGGGGTTATTATTAATCCTACCCCCTTAAAAGATAACATGATTATGTGTACAGAAGGTTCCAACGGGATTGGCGTGCGGTGCACGCAGGGGTTTCCCCTAGTTTATTAATAATTCGATCACGCTTCTGAATCACTGACGCGAATTGAGCGAATTTCCAAAATTAAGTTTATAAGTTTTAGGGTTTCAACCAACTAATTGGGAAATAGATCTACTCATGAAAGCGCTGAATAGCTGCCAGCGTGTACGAAATATATTAGTAGAATTTGTTTGCACCTCAGCCTCCAACTCAGGCTCATGCATTGCTTATAGTTCCGATCGCATAGGAAAAACTTGCTTTAAGTGTGACTGATTCGGTAAGCACAAAGGCTTGGCCGTCGGCCTCCCCACGTGTATTTTAACCGGGTACTTTTATGGTATTTTACGTTTTGGTCGATTTTGTCGAAACCAAAAGGGCTTAAGGTCGTGTAAAAAACGAAAAATACTGAATAATCTCCTATATTTTTTAGATAAAGCCCCAAAATAGTTTCATTCTAGTCGGTACAAAAAATTTAGAAAATGTACTTCCTGTGCTTCCGGTTTTTTTTTTTTTTTGGCTAACGAACTCCAAGCAAAAAAACCAACGTGTGTACCAAATTTGAACGTATAATTTGGCCTTTACAGTGCGAATACATACAGGGTGGTTATAAAGTCAGTTCCCCCCTTTAATTTTTGTGTTTGTTAAAACAAACAAATATCCTTTCGGGAACGATACTAACTTAACCCAAAGTATCTTTTGAAGCAATCGGAAATTTTGAGTGTCACCTAAAAATGGAGGATTTTGGGGGCAATTCAAAATGTTTAAATGGGAAGTATAGTCAAGTGGTACCTAATTTTAAAGGTCTATTTAAGACTAGGAAAATGACATAAAGAGAATAAAAATCGGACCACCCAAAACAAAATGGTGGCCCCTAAACGTGTTGAAATAAATCGACATAAAGTTGTTAATATCTCGAAGAGGAAGAGTTTTTAGAAAAAAATTCAAGAGACAAAAAAAAATGTTCATTTCAAAGTGTTTGACCTAAAAATTGCTTCCAAATCGATTTCGTAAATTTTATTTTTACTCCTACATCTTAGAAAAAAAAAAAAATTTACGAAATCGATTTGGAAGCAATTTCTTTAGGTCAAGCACTTTGAAATAAACATTTTTTGTCTCTTGAAATTTGTTCTAAAAACTCTTCCTTTTCGAGATATTAGCAACTTTATGTCGATTTATTTCAACACGTTTAGGGCCGCCATTTTGTTTTGGGTGGTCCGAGTTTTATTTTTTTTGTGTCATTTTCCTAGTCTTAAATAGTCCTTTAAAATGAGATATCGCATGACCATACTTCCCATTTAAAAATTTTGAGTTGCCCCCAAATTCCCTATTTTAGGGAACACTCAAAATTTTCGATTACTTCAAAAGATACTTTGGGTTCAGTTAGTATCGTTCCCCAAAGGATATTTGTTTGTTTTAACAAACACAAAAGTTAAACGGGCGGGAAGTGACTTTATAACTACCCTGTATACATACATGCATACAATTTTTAATGTGTTCTGGGGACTATGGTCGGAGCTATCACAGTGTTTTGGGGAAACCAGACGGCCTATAAGGTCGTGTAAAAAAATGTGCAGAATAATATCTTATTTAGTTTTTTAGATAAACTCAAAACAATTGTCATTCCAGTACGAGAAATCTAAGGACATTGTTATTTCCGTTCAAAAACGTGCTTCTGCTTGTTGGATTTTTTGGCTAACGAACTCGCCCGAGTAACTGAACTTCTTAATGCCACTCCAAAACGTGTTCTAGGGATTATGATATGTGCTCATTGATCACTCCCGATCGGAGGTCTCACCATAACAATGTCCCGGTTTACACGATGCGTAGTACAGCTCGTCAGTTTTAGCAAGACCTCTACGATGCGCTGGCGGGAGGGAAGAATTCTGGCAAGTGGGGACGCCGTCCGCTGGAGGGGAAGGAACACCTCGCTATTTACTATCACTTTTGTCGTGACAGCCTTGTGTTGTACTACTTCCAGATCGAAGTGTTACGTCCAGAGTTCGGTAATCGACTGAGATTCTCTGACCCCCCACCACTCGAATTAACTCCGAGTCTACTGCGCATCTCGAGGTCACGGGTAATGCTAGAAATTCTCTACTATACTTGTTGCTCGCACTAATACCACACGTGTGAACAGTAGTGCTTAGTGCCTAGTAAAACGGGGAGTGCGAGTGAATAGGAACCTGTTCTATTTACTAAGTGCTAATTGCGAGTAACAAGTACTAATAAATGACAAGTACTACGCATCGTCTAAACCAGGTATAAGAGCCTACCACATGTCTCACCATAAGAGTCACTGCAATAGCAAATCTTTCCTATGAAAATTCGTATGGAACTTCCTTGGACCATATTTTGAGTTTTAAAGGGCTCGGGGAAACTGGTCCTAGCACTCGAACCCAAACTACAGACGATTATCTCTCTATTATATAAACAAGTTTTTCTACTTCTTCTTCTCATAATTATAAAGTTATAAGAATAGATTAAATACGTGTATTGCGTAGTGATGACCATTGCATAACTTCCAGGCGCCGTGTCATGCGTAGCGGTGACCATTGCATAACTTCCAGGCGCACAAATTCATGAAGTCGATTATGAAGTCGAATTCAAGTCGAAAAATAAAGTTGAACGGGGCCTCCCCGGAGATAAAGCAAAGCCTCCTAGTATTATATCAAACATTTTTATCAAAGAGAAAATTAAAAAAAAAAAAATGGTAAGTAAAAATAAAGCTACATTTTTACTCTTGCATTTTTTCGTACAGTAGAACTCCAGTTATCCGAATCGAACCGGACCCCATTCGGATAATCAAAAATTCGGATAGTCGGATTACGCGACTGGAGTAAACTATCCGCACATACTACGGTCGGCGTATACACGTTTTATAACTTTAACGTTTGAGTACTGTCATCGCGTTAACACGTTCACTGCTAAGGACGCACATGTGAGCTTGACGCTGAACATTATGAGAAGCGGCCAACGCACATCGCATTGCGTGCTTCGCACGCCAACCCCCGTGTTGGGAGTATTTTCAATACACAGTGCATTGCGTGCTTCGCACGACAGCCCCCGTATTGGGGGTATTTTCGATACACAGTGCATTGCGTGCTTCGCACGCCAACCCCCGTGTTGGGAGTATTTTCAATACGCAGTGCATTGCGTGCTTCGCACTCCAACCCCCGTGTTGGGAGTATATTCAATACACAGTGCATTGCGTGCTTCGCACGACAGCCCCCGTATTGGGAGTAATTTCGATACACAGTGCATTGCGTGCTTCGCACGCCAACCCCCGTGTTGGGAGTATTTTCAATACGCAGTGCATTGCGTGCTTCGCACGCCAACCCCCGTGTTGGGAGTATTTTCAATACACAGTGCATTGCGTGCTTCGCACGACAGCCCCCGTATTGGGAGTATTTTCGATACGCAGTGCATTGCGTGCTTCGCACGCCAACCCCCGTGTTGGGAGTATTTTCAATACGCAATACGTTGCGTGCTTCGCATGCCAACTCAGAGCGTTGCGTCAATTGTAAGCCTATGTGCAATAGCGCGCGTAGACAGAATCATTATTTTGAAAATCGCAGTACGTTCTCGTCTTAATTTGTTTTTCTGAAATTTTGAAAGCGATTCGGATAGTTGGAGTCTTACTGTATTCTTCTTTTACCAATTATTTCGAAAGAAAGACAATTGGTTTAAAAATGTAAAAAGTATTTTTTGTACTTCAATCAAACTTTTTTTTCAAATCCAGCCATTCCAAACCATGTGTGAAGTAGATGGTTTTATAACATTTATTATTATTCTCCCTCTCACTCCCACAAAATGTAACTTCTTCTGGCGGTCGGCGTAATAAGTAGGCCCCTACCCCCTTCCCTTTGTATTGGGGGTAAACAAAGACGTTAACCACGTCACCTTGGTTTGACCTCGAAAGCGTACAAAGTGCCACCAACCTGTAGCCTGGTACAATCGATCTGTTGAAAATAGAATAGCTTCGAGATTGTTACGATATTGTGAAAGGTCAAAACATTAAAAAAAGTCTTTAAATTACCTTGGAAACCCTTTAGGGGACACGGGAAGTCTTATCGTTACAATGTTAAATAATTCGACCACGCAGCTGAACCGCTGACGTGGGTTGAACTAATTTCCTGAATTACTATTTTCGCGAAGGCGCTGTATAGCTCACGAAATAGCCTATATTATTAGAAATTGTTTGCGCCTAAGCCTCCAGCTTCGATTCACCCACTCGCAGCGGAAAAACTCGCTTTGCAAGTTCGCACCTCGACTTTGCGGCCTCGGGTTATGGACTGCTTCGCTTCGCTCGCAGCGTTAAAAACTCGGCCGTCGACCTCGGATCAGAAGATGGATCCGTCGCCTTCCACGTGGATTTGATCCGGTTACTTACGTTTTGTTCGATTTTGCGGGGAACCTAGCTAGCCATAACGTCGTGTAAAAAACAAAATGTTCAACTAATATATTTTTCATTTGCTTTCTTAGACGAAACCACAAAAGTTTCAAAAAGGTGGTTCCGGTTGTTGGATTTTTTTTGGCTAACGAACTCGTCCAAGCGACTTAGACTTAATGTGTGTACCAAATTTGGACCAAATCGGGCTTAAAATACGGCCGTAAGATTGCGAACACATCTGGCCCGATCCGGCTTTGCATTGACAAATCAAAGTTAAATGCATATTGACAAAAAAATATATGAATAAATATATTATACTATGTATTTCTTATGGAAATTTTTGGTAACTTTGACCCCCCCTAAAATTTCGAATTTTTCGAAAACCTTTCTTAGCGAGCACCTAGGGCCCTAGAGGATGCTGCATACCAAATTTCATTCCAATCCGTTCGGTTGTTTTTCAGATTTCGTGATGAGTGAGTCAGTGGTATTTAGGTTTTATATAAATAGATATAATTTCTAATGACACCTAAAAACGTGTTCTGAGGACCATGATCGGTGCTCATTTATTACTCCCGACCTTAGGTTTCACCATAAAAGTCACCGCAGTAGCTCATATTTTCTATGAAAACTCGCTAATATCTTTTTTGTGTGAACACCGCCAATTAACGCATGAAAATAAATTGTTTATTTCCATGAACGTCCTTGGTTTTACCCAAATTCTAACCGAGGACCTCGAGGTTTTGAGACATCTACGTCATTAAAGATGAGTCAAACCACGCGATACAGTTCTTTTAACTCGTGGATCTAATGTCTGCAGATTATAGACGCTTTTATGTCCATTGTTAATCTGCTGTATTTCTGTAATCAAACCGTTTTATACGATTTTGTTAGATGGCTCCGGGACGGTAGCTCTTGGTTGTCCGCTCTCTCACTCACACAACCGTGTAACTTCTCCTGGAGGTGTAGCAGTAGGTTACGTGTGTCGAGTTGTTTATTTAATTAACATATGTTCTTCTGTTTCCACTTCCTCCATAAAGAGTCAGTCCAAGGTCATTCGGTTCTGTAGTAAACGATTCATTCTGAAACAATCGTTCCGACAGCAAAGTGCTAGTTAGCAATAAAACATTTATAACACTGTCACTTTTTATCTCAGAAGTTTTACTTTGTTCTCGTGTTATAGAACCATTGAGTGAAAAGGTCTTGCTTTTTCTCTTAAATTTTCAAAAAAATTAGCCAACACTTTATTATTTTTTACGTAATATTTCCCAAAAACCCAATCAGTTTTATTTGTTTGCTGTTCATCAAACTTGTCCCACCAAATGAATCTTACATTAGTCCTCTAATGTAAACACGTTCCTTCGTTTGTGCCCAGATTTGTATACAATGCGCAGCAAATACAGTCACAAATTCTGTCCACTCAACGTGCTACAATGTTTCATACATTGTCTTTCAAGCGTGTCCAAATTTCCCCCACCTTCCTGAAAATGTATTCAGATCTTGTATAAATTGTCACAAAGTTGTGACCCGGTTTATATATGTTGGTTCACATACCCAATAAATTATATTTTAATTTGTATACTGATCCAGTTTCGTTATCCTTTAAGTCTGTCGCAATGTTGTACAGATTGTTCCTCAGTGTCCCAAATGTTACCCCTCGTACCACCTCCACCCACTGTCCCTCTAATGAACCCCAATTTCAACTCACTGTATCTCTAATGTGTTCCAATTTCAGCGGTTCAGCTGCGTGGTCGAATTATTTCCTTAGACAAAGTAAACATTCACAGAAATGTCCATCTACTTACTCCTGCGGATTGAATAGAATAGGCTTATTAAAACCACATAATTATAGAGTACGTGTTCAATTATTTATTATGTAAATATCACCTCGAAGACTGCAAAAAAAATTGAACAGTTCTGATAACTTTTTGTAGTGTTATTTAACTTCACAATAGGAAATTTCCCACGCAGTTTTTAACTGTATTCAGATAACGGAAATTAATATCAGAGTGGTTAACAAAAAATATTCAAGTTGCTTACTTTGCATGTAAAGTCGTGTTCCTATATGTACAATGGCTATTGGAATGCCATGGCGAGAGGCTATAGGGTTCTTGCATGAAGAGTTGGCAGGACCCAAGTGAATGACGGCAGTGAAGAGTTGGTGGATAAGGTTAAAGAAATACCTCGTTTGAACAGACCATTTACAACTTTAAAGACCCTCACGAGAGTGTTTTTTACCTTTTTTTCGGTAGTACGAAATGCATTTACCTCTCTCCCGAGAGGTACTGCGGGACTCACCTCTTCAGTTTTGTGCAAGTGAGTAGCTCTACTCACTACAAAATCCTTCATCTCCCCCAAGAACGTGTACGGGGGAAAGGGGTAGTATCATCTAAATGCTGCAAGCTGCAAACTAAATACACTCACTGAAACAGAATACGAATTGGTGGCGTACGTTATAGAGTCTTCCGCAAAGTAGAAGCGCTGAAGGCTCGTGCTGATCGCCCAAGATGGCGGCATGCCCGAGGCCTACCGTCTTCAGGGACGTCGAGTCTCTTGCAGATCTCGGCAATGATCACGTGCATACTGAAACAATTTAGTGACGCATCTTTTAGCAAAACATCTAGGGGATGCCAGCTGAGCCTAGAATGTTGTCGTTCCTCAAATACCACGGTTGGCGTGTGAGTCTGCGAAGAGTTGCTGCCTGAAGTCTCTCCAGTTTCGATTTGCTGACAAGGGTCCATCAAGCCGCAGACGCGTACATCAGCAAGGAATACACTATTAACAGAAAAATATTTCGCTCTTCAGGCAAGGGGATACGCCATGCCAACAAGCGTCCCAGGGAAGCAGCCCTGGATTCGCTTTCCTTTGGTGACCTTGTTATACACTTATCGCCTGAAGTTAGTCGACTGTTCAGCGTTATGCCGAGGCATTTCCAAGGGGTAGCCACCCTGTCAAGTCCCACAGCACGAGGGACTCTGCGGTATCATTCTGCGTCTTTTCCTAAAACTGATGGAATCGGATTTCTCCTCATTAATCTTGATGGACCATTTCTGCAGCCACGGGGAGAGCGTACCCCAGTTGACTCTGCAAGGTCTTTGCCGCGAACACATACCAGCTGCAGCTATTACAACGGGTTGGCGACCCTTGCGGTTCTAAAGCTGGACAATCACTGTAGCTGCAATTGGATTGGCGCTTCGTCCCTCCTTTCCATTTGGACCGATCTAAAAAAAGGAGGGGTGATTCACGGTCACTTCGTCGGAAGCGCAGCGAGCTTCAGTATATCTACTGGAGGCGTATTCATTAATGCACTAACACGGTGGCGAATGTGTGATTTCTGTCCCAGCGAACCGGCGGTTCTTCAGCTTGCTTGCCTCTAACATCTTCTGTTTCAGTGACGTACCAGATTGTAACTTGCAGCCGTTAGGGGGTTCCCTAGATGCTACTACCCCAGAGCTTGTCCGTGGGGGAGGGAGGGGGGATGTTGTATTGGGCAGTGCTTCTCACTTGCATGCAGGAGAGAGGAGAGTCCGTTAGGTTTTATTTATTTTCTATAAATACAATTTTACAAAAAATGTACAAATTATCGTCATTGGATAAGTGAACACATAGACACGAGGCCTGTGCGTGGGCACGAGTCGTGCACAACATAACTTTTCAATAATAATTATGGAAAAAGGAGAAGAAAAAAAGAAGAAAAAACACAAATTTAAAATGTACAAGAAATTATAAATAGGTCATCACCATAACAACGTCAGTCCTGTGCCCACACCAAAAAAACCCCAGCAAGAATCAAAAGTAGAACGCGAGATAAAAAATTAAAAGACAATAAGAGCGACATATAGGCTAAACATAACTTTATACATACTCCAAAAAAATGACCGACTCACATTAATCCCTCCCTACCTCCCCTAACCATAAAGAAACTTGCTTTTTTGGAATATTACGGAAAGTCTATGAGTTGGTCGTGGATACAGATCTATAAAGCCAATCTGTTCTTATACCCACTGCTTGAGAATGACGAGTAAAATGAGAACGACTCGAAAATAGAAAAAACGAAATTGGAATTTTTATGCAAAAAAGTTAAAAGAGTTTTTACAAAAAGTTTTCCGACATTAAAGACGTACAGTCATACACTTAGTACTTACGTAAATGCATTTCATTCTACCGAAAAAAGGCCACTCCGTCGGTTAACTCCATGCCTTTTACTCCCCCCCCCCCCCCCCCTATACGTAGTATATTGGGAAAGTATTGTTTTCGTCCAAATTTTAGAATTTTAATTTTTAGTGGAATTATATGTTTTGGGGCTCCCTGAACCCCCAAAAAATGTTTAGTGGAATTATCTGTGTTGGTGGTCCCTGAACCCAAAAATATATTTAGTGGAATTATTTGTTTTGGTGCTCCCTGAACCTAAAAAAGTGTTTTTTGGTGATGTTTGTCCGTGTGTCTGTAAGGATGTGTACAGAGCTGGAGACCATACCAATGGTCCGATTTTGATTAAATTTGGTATGCATGTGTAGTTCTGGAATATCACCAGGGGTTTTTTTCATTTTTTCAAATTTTTGATTTTTAAGGGGTTTTACCCCCCGAAAAATGGTCAAAAACGAGAAAAATCAAAATTTCTCAAAAACGGCTCTAACGATTTTGATGAAATTTGGCTTATTCATATCCCTTAATGTACCCTACCATATGCAAAAAATAGCATCTTTCTAAAAATCCTTGTTTAGGTAATAATAATAATAATAATAATAACTGGTTTTTGGGGGGTTTGGCCAAAAAGGCGGTTGTTTTTCAAAAATGTTCAAATTCCTTTTTCGCGCATCTATACAGGCCTAATTGACATGTTTGGTGCAATTTTGTTCGAAATTGATCGAATAGTTCAAATAATAATAATAATATAATATAATATGGATGTGTGTAAAATGCATCTAATATTTTCCATGACAACAGTTTCATACTTTCGCAATTCTAAATAACCACCTCCTATGCTACTCTTGGGAAGGTATAAAGTTTCAACTGGGAGAAAGTATGTGGCAGTTATAACTGGACATCCCTCAACATCAATCGACGACTAATTTCTTTTATTTTCAACTGCAGTTTGTTTATAGATCACGAGTAGAAGGCCAAAAAGGATGTCAACAAATTCGTAAATAGCCTAGGATCAAATTTTAGTAAAAACTTATAAATAGACGAGCCATCAAGTGATGTTTTAACTCTGGGATTCAATTTAGCCTATCGCCTTTTAGTGTCAGCCTAACGTAGGCCCGTCTCTGACCCACCGGCTCTAAAACAGTTCGAACGAAAGAGGAATACACAGCCCAGGACGTGCCTCATAGTTGACTTTACGTTTTAATTGTTAAAATTACACTTTTCTTGTGAAAATACCACTGGACAGAATTAAACGGAAGTAGTGTCATTATCCAAGATGGCGTGTTGTGCATGCGATCACTGCGTGTTTTCCACCAAGTTCTGAACACAAATACGTGGGTATGCGACGAGTTGCCATAGTAACGGAAAATTAACATTTTATGGAAATAAATCTGTCGTAATCTGCCTCGGTCGATTAACACTAGTTATCTAGCTTGAGACCTAAACGATCAGCTGTTTTAATTGACTTTGAGGTTATGTTTTTGTCGTACAGGTGCACAATATTCTTGTAGGCATACTAGTTTTAATAAACGGTACCAGGAATGAATATACATATTATAGCCTACTGTATGTGTTAGGAGATGACAGTTTATAACTTTCTTTAGTTTTACTTTCTCACTATACTATAGTATAGAGAAAGTATAGTGATCGCAAAAAAAATCGATGTTGAGATTTTTGTGGAAATATCCAGTTTAGGACCTCCTTAGTTAAAAAAGTGGTTTTTACAAAACGTCTGTCTGTATGTCTGTATGTATGTATGTGTGTATGTATGTATGTCTGTATGTATTCTAAGCTAGAGAGAAAACTATTCGATCGATTTAAAACAAATTTGCACCAGACATGTCAAGTAGGCCTGTATAGATACACGAAAATTGAGTTTGAAAATTTTTGAAAAACAACCCCCTTTTTGGCAAAAAAAACCCCAAATTTTTTTATAAAAAACCGCTCTAACGATTTTGATAAAATTTGGCTTATTTGTAGCCTTTAATGTACCTTACCATATTAAAAAAACCCCATCTTTCTAAAAATTCTCGTTTAGCTAATAATCATAATAATAACTGATTTTTGAGGGTTTTTGTCCATAAAGGGGGTTATTTTTTAAAACGTTTTTTCGTGCATCTATACAGGCCTAATTGACGTGTTTGGTGCAAATTTATTCGAAATCGATCGAATAGTTTTGTCTCTAGATAATAATAATAATATTTATTTGTTAATCTCCTACTTTAATAAATCACCTCTCATACCCCACCTACAATTATGAAGTCACAGTGAATCTGTTTAATAATTTAAATATGTTTGTGAGAAAGTATGTGCCAGTACCCGGTACCGTTTATTTTAATAGTGATAGTTGTTTCAGTCATGATATAGTAAACCTTTTCCTTTGTGTTTGCGTTTGCTATTACCTAACCTAAAAGAAAACGGTTGTGAAGAATAATCACCCGATTCTAAATTAGCCAATTTAGTTGCTAAAGGTAATAAATCTAAACGCTTTCAAGAAACGTGTCTGTGTTTATTAAATCAATCGGTTTGAAAAAATCACGAATGCGCATTCTCAAGCCACAGATGTATTTGTTATTCTCCGAAGAGACTAATCTACAGTTGAGTCCAACTAATGCGAGCTTTATCTGTTAGGCTTAATCTGTAAATTACTGAACAGATTGACTCGGATATAGATAATTTGTTTTCTCGGATCTTGCTCATGAATAAAATGCTCCAAGTCGTCTAGCGATCCAGTGGAATTAGGTACAGAAATTAGTGACAAGTTGGACGTTTGTGTATTTGATATTTTAAACAATATCACGGGTGTATCAGGGTTTGATGAAAAGATGAGGGTAAAGCGCGTCAGCCATTTTTTGGCGATTGCGTATCCGACAGTAGTTATAGGTAAAAGCAAACAAGGGCTTACTGTATTATAAGTCAAACCATAGGCGTAACCAGGACGACGGTATGTGAGGGGTTACAACAACGAGGAGGAGGGGGGAGGGTGTGAAAATAATAAAAAAATTAAGATGCAAAGTAACACGTTTTAGGTTTCCCAAAAGTACTTTAAAATGATATAGGTATGTATAATTTTCTACTTCTAATTTGTGATTCAGGCCTATTTTAGAATAGCAATCATGACTCTCCCCCGCCAAATCTTTCCGTGCGCTGCCTCTAACCCCATAGGCTTGGAACGCATTTTTTGGCGGATGCGGATTAGTTACCGTCGCCGCTCATAAAGTCTCATTGGGATTCATTAAACTGAAGTGTCTAGTTCATCAATCACGAAGTTTGTTATGTAATATATTATTTCTTTTAATGTTTTATTGATATGTACAGAGAGCAACTTTAGCTTTATTGTTATTCCGTCGCCGATTGAAAAGGAAGCAAAAAAATATAATTATTTGGTTCATCCAATCAATAAATAAAAGAAGAGAAGAATTCGGAGCATTCTACACTGTGTTTCCTGATTTGAGGAAATAGAAGAAACATTTTTTAATTATTTAAGAATGTCGGTTTCGTAATTTGACGAACTGCACACGCGGCTGAAATATAGTATTCTACGAAAACAAATACTAAAATAAGGAAAATTAGCTTGCATTTGGTGACGTTCGCCACTGTTTCGGCGGAGACGGTGGAAAAACCGTCGATTGTAGTGGCAGCGAGCGGCTGCACAGCTACCGTCAGCGGTAAATAAACCGATCGTTTATTTTTCCGACAATGTGTGTGCTCTGTTGATTTGACGGCGACGGCAAATAATCTGTGGCGGAAAACGCCGTGTGCTGCCTCTATATTTGCAATAGCACGTCTTTTCAATGGAATTTTGATGACGATGAAAATACACAGTTCCCTAATCCATTTTGTAAAACTACAAACAGTTACTTCCAATGGAAGCGGTACTTGGCGAGGCGGAACGCTGCCGAGTTTCTAGATAACACAATGACGGGTTGTTGAAATTAAAGTAATAATTAACCAAGTACAAAACATACCTTTCACTTGGATACTTAAACTAATTATCCCACGCGTATTAAAATAATAATAAGCTATCGTATAATTGAAGGATTTGATAATAATCACCATTGTTCACAGGTAAACACATTGGCTAATAGAAATATATTGTAAAAGTCTGCGTTTCTAATGCAAAAATCTTTATTTACAGCTTTAATTTGTTGCAATACTTAACCTGTAAAGTAAGTAGTTTATAGAGTCTTGTTCTTTAAAGCAGGGTAATTAGAGGTTAAATTACGAATTTTGCTAAAAGTTTGTAATTTGAATCCAGACCTACCTTCAGATATTTTAGCGGATTTTGAAGAACGTAGCCTACCTAGGATATACCTCGCGCAAAGATGCGTGGCGGCTGAGAGCTTAGGACGATCGGGGAGGTGTCCCTACCATTAATTAACCCTCGCTCGGCCACTCCGGATTTTAGTCATGAGTCACCTACTGGGCTCAAGGCACAGTCGGTACAATTTTTTGCATTTCACCATAAAGTGTAAAAATAACGTCATTTTTGTAAGCTGCATCGAATAACAAGAACATCAAGTCCAAACACGATATAATAACTTGAGACCAGTATAGGTGAGGCATGACCGAAACCCGGAGAGGCCGAGAGAGGGCTGATTTGGGGTAGGGACACCTCCCCGATTACATGACAGTTCCCCACACTGACACTTCCATACAGTGCCGAAAATATTGACACTTCCCCACAGCCCTTGGACGCGGCTACCTGTTTAATGACTCAGAAATAATCTCGACTGAAAGTTCCACACACATCCCCCCCCCCCCCCCCTAAGGCTATCAACAGAAATGCAAGAATAATAAAAAAACCTAAAAGGTTATAACCTATAGTATTTAGTCACAGTATGTTTACCTGTACTCAACATTTATCAGTAGAATGTAAAACAACGTCGTTGTCTGCAAAAATATTAGGATAGGGTCGAATAGTAAACTTACGCCAACACGCTGTAACCTACAATGCTAAGTGGCATAAGTATAGGCCTATATTAACACTCCGGCGGTTAATGAACTTAGACTAGTTCCTTGGGGGAAGGGGGGAGAAGTGTGGAAATGTCAGTCGAGAATATTTCTGAGTCATTAAACAGGTAGTTACGTCCAAGGGCTGTGGGGAAGTGTCAGTATTTTTTGCAGTGTGTGGAAGTGTCAGTGTGGGGAACTGTCCGGACACACCTCCCCAACCGTCCTAAGCTCTCAGCCGCCACGAATCTTTGCGCGAGGTATAGTATGTATAATCGTCAACGTGGTGCGAATTCTGGAAAGTGTCTAATTTTCGTTTTACGTCTAGATAGTTTCCCTTTACTCCCAAATCAGAGACGTCAACCAGACCATCAGTACAAACTTAATATTTCGCTCACATGGGATCGAAAAAAAAATCGTGTTCAATATTTTGAATTGATCTGTTCAACAATACCAATTTTGACCCCGCCCCCTAAAGGAAAATTTTGGTTTTTGTTTCGGTTTGCTTTTAGTTAGTTAATCTAAAGTAAAAATGCTGTTGGTTGTGAAGAATCCTTATATATATTACTAGCTGCCCCGATCCGGCTTTGCACGAAAGACAAATCGAAGTTAAATTAACAAAAAATATATAAATATATTATACTATGCATTTCTTATGGGGATTTTTAGTAATTTTGAATCCCCCCAAACTCCCCTAAAATTTCGAATTTGTTGAAAACCTTTCTTAGTGAGCACCTAGGGCCCTGGAAGAAGCTACATACCAAATTTCATTCCAATCCGTTCGGTGGTTTGATTTAGTTACTTTGACCCCCCAAACTCCCCCTAATATTTCGAATTTGCTGAAACCCTTTCTTAACCAGCACCTAGGGCCCTAGAGGAAGCTACATACCAAATTTCATTTTAATCCGTTCGGTGGTTTTTTTTAGTAAGTTTGACCCCTCCAATCCCCTCTAAAATTTCAAATTGTTTGAAAATCTTTCTTAGTGAGCACCTACGGCCCTAGAGGAAGCTGCATACCAAATTTCATTCCAATCCGTTTGGTGGTTTGATTTAGTAACTTTGATCCCCCAAACTCCCCCTAAGATTTCGAATTTTTGGAAACCTTTCTTAGTGAGCACCTATGGCCCTAGAGGAAGCTACATACCAAATTTCATTGCAATCCGTTCGGTAGTTTTTGAGATTTCGTGATGAGTCAGTGAGTGAGTGCATCGAAATTCATGATTCAAACATCATTTTAAAGCTTATGTGCCCCGATATTGACAAAAAATAGACAAATAGCTTAAAATTTCTGTATTCGTTAAAAAAAATTTATTAAAATACTTTCATATGAAAGTTGATATGATTCCTAAAACAAGGCACCATCTATTAACAATGTGTTTAACTAACGCGGCAGAGTTAGTTAGATGGGGTTTGCACTATGCAAGTGTAGTCTATCACACAAATCAATCAAATTAAAACAACGTAAATTAATAAACGCAATTTTCTTAATTAAATCAATGTATTAAATCGGATACGCTGGTAGTAATAAACTGAATCTAAATTTGCTAAGTTGGTTGCTATGGCAGTGCATGTAAACAAACATGTGTTGCTAAGCTTTTGCCCCGAACAGCTGATTTATCTGTTATAGGGCTGGGAGTTAACTCCATAATTTTCATTATTTGTATAGTACTCTTTAAAATAATTTGTTTGCAAAATCCATTCTTAGCGTGGATTAAAAATTGGATTAAAATACCTAATAAAAATAAACAGATTTAGTTCACTATCAAGCAAGCAGAGCGAAAGTTTCCCTGGTTGTACAATATTAAATTTAATAAATGTTGCATAGTCATGCATGTTTTATTTAACATCATGTTTCTACATTACATCATGATACTTGCACTTGTATAATGTTATCAATTACAATATTTCTTGATAAGTTCATTGCCAGGCTTAAGTTGAGATAACGTAAATTGAAAACACAATCAGGGACAAAATTTAATAATTATCAGGACACGTGCAACAACCGACCTGTTGGCTCAATTTCGGTCTGCACATGAAAACTTATTTGAACAAAAAATAAAAGTAAATGTGTGCGGTCGTGGGACCCTCGTCAGGAACGAAGTTCATCACGCCTTGCTCCAATTCTTTTACCTGCATTAACGGCAACATACACACATAATTTTAATCTTTCAATTGCCGTAAATTATTAGTTTGTTATTTATACAAATATTACTGTTTACTGTTCCATACGTTTATAAGTAATTACAATAAAGGCGTAGAATTAATTATAACATCAAAGCTAAGGTGGTAAACACAGTTAAATGCACATTCATTGCAAATACATTCAATAAACATAAAATTTTGGATCATCAGTCTGGGTCTAACCTAAAATTATTGTGCGTATGTTTAATTTATTTTACCTGTCTTAACGGCAACATACATCCAATAATTTTAGGTTAGGCCTAGACTTAAAATCACTTTTTAGGCCTAACCTAAAATTATTGTAAGAATGTTGCCGTTAAGGCAGGTAAAATAAATTAAATATACACACAATAATTTTAGGTCAGGCCTAGACTGATGAACCAACATTTTATGTTTATTGGATGTATTTCAGCGCTTGACGATAATATCTGAACTACGCCGGACGGAACCGATCGTATATTAATTTAAATTGAAGAACCAAAACACAGTTTCTTGATTGTATTTACATTCATCGCCATAGCAACCAATTTGATAACGCTTTTACTTTCTCACTATACTATAGAGAAAGTATATTGATTGCAAAAAAAAATCGATGTTGAGATTTTTGTGGAAATATCCGTTTTGGGACCCCCTGAGTCCAAAAATGTGTTTTTTACAAAATGACCGCCTGTATGTATGTATACAAAGCTAGAGCGAAAACTATTCGATCGATTTCAAACAAATTTGCATCAGACATGTCAAGTAGGCCTGTATAGATGCGCGAAGAACGATTTTGAAATTTTTTGAAAAATAACTCCCTTTTTGGCAAAAAAACACCCAAAAAATCAGTTATTATTTTTTATAAAAAACCGGCTCAAACGATTTTGATAAAAATTTTCTTATTTGTAGCCTTTAATGTACCCTACCATATGCAAAAAACCGCATCTTTCTAAAAATTCTCGTTTAGCTAATAATAATAATAACAGATTTGTGGGGGTTTTTGGCCATAAAGGGTGTTGTTTTTCAAAAAGTTTCAAAACCTTTTTTCGTGCATCTATACAGGCCTAATTGACGTGTTTGGTGCAAATTTGTTTGAAATCGATCGAATAGTTTTCTCTCTATATAATAATAATAATATTTATTAGTTAATCTCCTACTTTAATAAATCACCTCTCCTACCCCTCCTACGATTATGAAGTCACAGTGAATCTGTTTAGTAATTTAAATATGTTTGTGAGAAAGTATGTGCCAGTTCCTGGTACCGTTTATTTCTAGAGATAATCGCATAAAATTGGAACATGGAACTGTTTTACCTACACGCGCAGGGAATTCTGATGTTTTTAGTATGGTTAGTAGCACATAGTCCAAGTGCCTGCATTTGCGCCGGGATCTGTATCAAGTTTTATAATTTACTTTCCTCTACCATCCACTATTAAAAATGGACTTAAACATCCTATGATGTATGTAGGCCTACTATTTTTGGGTCGCCGGAATACTACCTCCCGGAAAACTACCCCCCAAGCAGGTTCCTACGTCATTTTGACGTCAGAGATAGGGGGGGCAGTTTTCCAGTCACGTACACTCAAGTTTCGATATAATTAGAATAAAAAAAAAACTAGAGGACTAACCTAAACTGTTTAGTCACAGTATTTTGCCGATAACAGTATAATTGTAGGAACCTGCTTGGGGGGGTAGTTTTCCGGGGGGTAGTATTCCGGCGACCCGCTTTTGCTAGGGGGGGTAGTATTCCAGTCGCGGACACGGCTCCCATATTGGTTAGTTGGCAGATTTCGTGACGTCACGTTTCACCTGGGGGGGTAGTTTTCCGGGGGGTAGTATTCCGCATCCCCCTATTTTTAACATACGTGTTGTATAATAATATTTGGGGTGGGTAGCGTGGGGGGATACCGTCGGGGGAGTCCTAGACCCGGCTTTGTCTTAGCTAATACAAGGCCGCCAAAAATTCAAAACTTCTGAAAGATTCACTAATTTCTTATAACTTTTTAGGTTCATTACTTCCTGTGCAGAAATCGGGCGTAAAATACGGCCGTTTGAGTGCGAACACATATACAGTGTGTTCAGAAAAAAGGTTCCAAGAATTCAACACGTGATTCAAAATAAGATGAAAAGTTCCAATAAACATAGGTCCAATAGTGCTCAGTTTTCTGTCTAGCCATTTTGTTTTTTTACAAAATAATTCATATCTAGAAAAATGTTTAACTGGCTGTTCAAACTTGGCATGAAGTTTAACCTAACAATGATCTATCTCAAGAAAAATAAGCGATTATATCCAATTATGCGCTTCAAAATGGCAGCTGTTTGAAAATGTCAAACTTAATATTTTTTTTAGAGGCTGGGATGCTCTTACGCAGACCTCTCGGTCAAGAGAAGGTACTGTGGGACACAATTACCCACTAAACCATCCCCTCTCCCCAAACTGCTCACAGGGGAGGTAGTAGCATCGTCTAGGGAAAATCCCTAATGACTGCAAGAGTCAATCTGGGACTAGCTGAAACAAAGTAGGATATTAGTAGCATGCAGGAAGAAATCGCTACTCGAGACCACCCAACAACAAAGCACCAAGACCCATGCCTAAAACATCACTGGTATATTGGGGGTCCCGGAGCTACGATGAAGGCCCGTCTCGAGTTCAGAAGTGAAGAGCTGACTGAAACACATATACAATTAATTAGCGCTAGAAGAAATAGCTAACCGCAGCCCGACCGACAGTAGGACAACGGGAGACTGGAAGAAAGAGTCCGCTGGCGTAGTGTAGTGTTGGTCCGTCGAAGAAACGTGAATTGTGCTAGATGACTTCACTGACCGCAGTCCAACCGACATCGGATTACTGGAGCTTCGATGAAGGCTTCCGCCGACGACGACGAAGCGTCCGTATGTCAGTCGTGTTCTGCATAGCGCTCCCCGTGATCAACCATCCTCGGAACTTCAAGGACCGTTCAAAACCTCACTGGGTGTCTCTCGAGAAGCTTAGAAGAAGGCACTATCCCGGGTCCTGTGTCCTGCACTGAAGTGTGTATGTCTGATGAAACCTAAATTACTCAAAAACCGTACATTTTAACAGAAAATGGCGACACCTTTTTTGTAGCCCTTTTGATTGCCTATCGGACGGTCTCACTGTCAAAACAATCAGAATACTTAAGTTATGTGTAATAATTGGATTGTTCAACCCGGCATTCCATACCAACACAGTAAACACAACAATATTGCATGTGCATGTGCTGTTATTATCTTTAACTTAGCTGCTATCCTTCATGCGATTGTTTTGACAGTTACACCATCCGCTAGGGAACCAAAAACGCTTAAAAAAATGCTTCTTTTTGTTAAAACGTACGGTTTTTGAGTAATTTAGTTAGGCAATTTTAAAACAGAAGCCATTTTGAAATTATTGGATTTAATCACTTATCTTTTTTTTAGATATACCATTGTTAGGTTAAACTTCTTGCCAAGATTGAACTCAAACAGTCAAACATTTCTCTAGATATACATTATTTTGTAAAAAATATGGCGGGTAGACAGAAAACGGAGCATTTTTACCTATGTTTATAGGACATTTTCATCGTATTTTGATGTGGGGAATCAAGTCCTGAATTCTTGGAACCCTTTTTCTAAACACCCTGTATATATAACATTTTTAATTAGCCTACACCCCAAAACGTGTTCTGGGTACCATGATCGGTACTCATTGACCACTCCCGTTTTTAGGTCTCACCATGAGAGTCACTGCAATAGCTCACTCTATATGGAAACTCTATAATATTGTTGTTTTAACCTAAAACTTCCTAAATTTCGTCTTTGCTACAAAATACTAAAATAACTATTTATTGTTATTACAGTAACCTGCACAATTGAAAATTTCTTAAGACAAAACCGATTCAAGGAAATAACATAAAGTAACTACATTTCCTTATTACCCTGAATTCTGAAACAACGACCTTGAGAAATCGTCTGATTTATATTCTTCGCAAACCGGCCTTGTAGAATCTCCCCTAAATTTCCCAATAATACAGCTACGTCACTGCGCCTGCGTAAAGGTGATGAGCATTGCAGTCGGCGTCCGAGTCTGAGAGTTCACATTGTGCCTTGTGTTTGTGTTAGGTGAACGTCAATCGACCTTAGGTGAGTAGCACTGCTGTGTTTGTTATTTGTTTTTAGTATTTTGTTGTTTGAAATAAAATGTTTAGTAATTAATTGCAACGAGTAAAAGGTCAGCGTAGAATATTTACTGTTTGTTTTAAGCAAACATAACCTAAACAACTGTTTCTAAAGTAGTTGGATCGAATTTAGTTAATCAAAAGATACTAAATATTTATACCATAACAGAAACTCTTAAATTTACTTTAAATAATCTTTAAGAAGACCTTATTTTTATGTTTATATAGTTTAGAACTACGGCAACATAAAACTTATCCTAAACATAAAAACAAACATAACCTTCTAAATCAAAAGAATAAATTATTGATGAGATTTTGCTCACTAATAATACACAGGTATTAGTTTTGAAATTGTGTCATATGTAGGTCTTTTAAGTCAGGTACACCTGATGAATATTTACAGAACTGCACATTTGTTTTCAAGAATTTTCGCTTTTGTTACTTTGAGGTTATACTACAGACTAGGCCTACTTAGTTCGAATTTCTGTTGAAGATGTCACGTAATTAAAACCAAATTTAAAACGAATTTTGAACTCTCAATCATGGTGAGTAACGTACAAAATTTTTAGAAGTAGAGTGTTTGTAAATAGGGAAATTTCAAACTATAACTTAGGCCTATAACTTTATAATAGACAATCATTTTTTAATTACCTATTGTGTTTTGATAAAATTATAGCACATTTTATAGGCCTAATAAAAAAACCCACGGAAACATAAAACATAATTCAGGTTGTTTTTTAAAGAATGTGAAAAGTAAATTAATAACGAAAACTTTGTCCTTTAGGATTATTAAGATTCGCGGTATAGACTGAATTTCACGACCGAATAAATTGAAACGTAAAGGCCGACTTAACGATCCCATCTTAGCAAACTTGTTTTTTGTTTGTTGATCGATTCAGTTACACAACACACTTATATAACTACAGGTGCTCGAGGAAAATATTTGTTAAAATGTTTTTTTTTTCTGATTGAAAATACAATAAATCAGCAGGTTAGTGGAAAGGAATTGAGGTTAGGTTGCCGCGATTTCAACAAAGAGCCGTTGCCTGGCAACCGATTTCGAACGCGATGCGAAACGGTTCTAGCCAATACAGGCGGTGGATATTTTTTTATGAAAATGGTGTTACAAGAGAGTTAAATTGTATAGTTTGATCTTATTGTTAATATCTTTAATAGTGTGTTTAAAACATAACTTGCTTCGATAGAATAGATTAGTGGACTTTATGAGCGAAAAATCATTAATTAGGCGGATTAATTAAATACACATAATAGTTACATCATTTATACAAAATACACTTTATCTAGGCCTACCCTAACTATGCTGACGGGGATTTTTAACACGGTAAATGTGTACAATTATAAGGATTATAAGACTGTAGGAATATTTATTAAAATTTGGTATTTATGTATGTTATTATATATTTAAAGAAAGATAAAAATATTATCTTTTAATTCTTGCTTTTTATTTCATATTGATAGATCAAATTAATGATTTAGAAGTTATTAATATTATAGTTAAGAAAATAATAATCGAATACCTATGTAATTATATGTTATACGAAGATGTACGAATGTTTCCGAAGTTAACGAATAGGTATTTCTTCTTTAAATTTGTAAAAACGAATATTTTTGTGATAAAATGTTGTATTTATATACGGTTTATAATCTCAAAGCAAATATTATAACGTATTATAACATACACTAGTTCTATAACTCATATTTAAAAAAATCGTCATAAGAAATTGTAAGGATTCAAGTTGCAAACATAACCCCAAAGTATAACCTACACTGGGTTTGTTTAAACATTACAAATGATGGGTGAAATCAACTGTTATATTATATGCTACTCACGTACGTACGTAAGTACGTACGCTAGCTTTTATAGGATTTTATTAAAATAGAATACTTTTCAGTTATAAATATCTATAGCGAAGCTAAAATGCTTGACTATGAGTGGTTTTTGAAGTGATAACTTCTATTGGCCCGTTGGGCACTTTCGACTTGGCTATGTTTTCGAAATCTCGCGTCACGCCAGATTTCTCGCGAGATCTTGCATCACGCCAGATTTCCCGCGAGATCTCGCGTCACGCCAGATTTCTCGCGAGATCTTGCATCACGCCAGATTTCCCGCGAGATCTCGCATCACGCCAGATTTCTCGCGAGATCTCGCGTCACGCTTTGTAAATATTCATTCTTTATTTACAACTTTTTTATATATATGCCC
>JAGFPH010007181.1:30130-56762 GCA_018207615.1 Philaenus spumarius | reverse complement strand
CAATTATTTGTTAAATGACAAAAGTTAACTGGCAGTAACAAAATCTGTCTGCCTTTTCAATTTAAGGAAATAACATGGTGGTTAACTTTAGAAATGCAGCAATGGTTAAGTTTTAAGATTGGTTAACTAATAGAGCAAAAACATTAAATTCGTGTAAACCAATTATTTGTTAAATGGCAAAAGTTAATTTTCAGTAACCAAAGGTTTTTTTTAATATTAAAAAAATTACACAGAAATTAGGTATATAGTTTAAGGCATAAATTGGCTCAATATTTTCTAATAAATAATGAAAAAAAGTAACCTGGTTTATGCAAGTAAGCGACACATGAATTTAGAGTAGAGAGTCAGTAAGTTAGGTGGAGAACATTTAACATTTATTGCTTGATTTTAAATTTAGAACAATTTTCCGAACAAACAATGTCCTCTGATCTCTGGAAAACCGTTAACCCTAGAACTGGCATCGTTAAAGCTAAAATTGAAAAGCCCGTTAATAGCGTTTTGCAAGCATATTTTTAAAAATTTGCCAAAAATAGTAAATGAACCCCAATCCAAAAGTGTTTCTTTGTAGAAGAAACGTAAAGAATTTAAATATGCCACTAAAAATTAGTTTCTTTTGAAATTGTAAAAGTTATTGCCTCAAGAAACAAAAAATGTTCAGTAACGAAAGGAAAAAGTTCAACTTTAGGCCTACATAACAAGTAGTAAATATTTTTTGTATTTTTTCGTAAGCGTAAAAAAGTTTTGTAATTTAGTTCTAAATAGAACTGTATAAAAACATTTATCAATTTAAAATTTCTAATTTTAAAAAAACTAGTTTTTTGTTCCAAATACACGACTGCTAACAAATCTAGGCTTAGTTTGAAACGTAATTTACTAATATATGTTTTGCCCAGAAAAGAAATATTATTATAACAAAGTGTAGAGGATAAATCAAAGAAACGAACGGTTTACTTGTCTTTTCTTAGTTCAGAAAAGTGTTTGAGTTATCTTTATTTGAATAACAAAATGACATCAATCTAATGAAACTTCGCCTACGAGATAAGACGGGTCATTTGAATTGTGTGGGAACGAAACGCTCTAGGCGGTCTCACTAGATATGTACATTCTACTGCTGTTTAGACAAACAAAAAACTGGTTTATTCTAGTTCAATTCCTACCATGAGAAAGGTCAGTCTTTTCTCTACAAAATGGTGTAAAGCAATCTGTCAAAACATTTGATATAATAGGCGTTATCTCGGTTGACAGATGGGCTGTTTCATTGGTTGAAAAACTGCTCAATCACAACGTTTACAGAAATCTTTTGCATAAATCCTGTAAAATAGTGACATCTGATTGGAAGGCACCATTAGAAAGATAAAATCTTGACGAATCCAATGGTAGCTTTATAATCTCGATATAAATACTTCAGTAGGTGGGCTTGAACGTTGAAGAAGTGGGAAATAACAGTACAATTGTAAGCAGATTCGCGTGCGGAAATAGTTGTAGCCCGATATGCATATTTTAAAACGATGATTACGTATGTAAATATACGTTTTACAAAAAAGTTGGAAATACAAAAATTCAAGTTTAATTCATTTCCTTTCCAATGGTGCCAGTTTTATTACAATTGGATGATTTTAAGTGGATTAAATTATCGATAATGCAAATATATGCAAATTCTCGCTAAGGTTCGAGCGGGTTGCATTTTCGCCCGAGATACTGCAGTCTGCCACTTTGAGGGTTAAGATTGCAAGGCGGAAGCGGCTCTTCATGTGGATATCAACGGTCAGCTGATTTGATTCAAAACAGCTGGGTTTGATTTTCACACTTGATGCAGTGGATATTTAAAGCTGAGTTAACAAGGTTTGCTAAGAGATAGTTTGAGTTCATTGTCATGGAAAAGACTGAATACGTTTCACCCCCACTCCCTCAAAATTTGATTTGAATTAAAAAGATAGAAGAGGCAAAATAGAAGTTTCAAACTCCTCATCTTTATCATTTACTACCCAAGAAGTAAAATAAAAAATGTTTTTGAATATTTATATCAAAATCTTAGGAGAAGAAAAAATAATTTTTTAAGAAATAATAAACCATTGTGTAATAATTTCCAGCGTTTTTAATAGTTATAACTTGGCTTCTACTGAATTAATCGGGTTCAGATTTTGAACACTTCCAGGGAGCCCCAGTGAACAAGTGTGCCAAATTTCAGCTTGACCGTTATGTCTGTGAGGCTGTAGCCCTGTCAAAGAACAAGAACACAAAGTAGAAAATGTAAAAATTTTGATTTTCAAACTTCCATAACTCCGACTTCTGATGGTCCCAAGGGTTGAAATTTAGTACAAGCTCTCAAGAATGGGTGTACGAAAAATCAAAACCAGTGACCCCAGGGAGCCGAGATAAGTGGGTTGAAAAACCGTAGTTGTTCTTTGGCGTAAACAGAGTACATGTTCTTGGTCGCATTCAAGTGGCGGTTTTCATGGTGGGCTGAACGCTCCCCCATCCTTACATTCAGAAGTGACAATCTACATTTTTATATAGTATGTGTATTTTTTAAATGTTTAGATTAGTCACAAATTTTTGAAAATGTTTTAGTTTACAAAACCTACATAAACTATTAGAGCTTCCCAGGGGCAATCTAACCTTAAACTTTTAATATGTGTGACTTTCAATATTATGTTCACAAGCATCAATATTTTTCATTCAGACAATAAAACTATTTTGTGACTTTATTTCACTTGAAGTGTCTTTTATTATATTAAGAATTATTTTAACTTGCCTCAGGAGCAAATTGATTACTCTCTAGAATAATACGAAGAAGTTGAATAGCAAATTTACACACTACACTGCTCTTATCTTGTAACCTCTTGGTGGTCATTTCTAACAAAGGGGCCATCCTTGCTTTGGGCAAAGCATTTTGTTGCACAATCCTCTGCCATAACTGAATCACCTACAAAATCATATTAATTGTTCATCAGTATATAAATGTAATCTTACTAAATTATTTTTGTAAATATAACAACCAAGAAAAATTATTATTGTTTGTAATGAATACCCCTCAACCAAGAGGTATAAAATACCCCCAAAAGTTTTAGTGGACTTTTTAGCACACTCTTATGAAAGAAGCATACATATTTTTAAGCTGTGCTACTAGCTTCAAGTAATTGAATTCAAAAAATTATAAACCCCTGTGAAAAAACACAAGCAGACAAAGCAAATCTTATTAAAGCCTATATTATTTCTTTAACTCGTATTTTAAGAAAATCAACTTCACAAGACTTATATTGATTAAAATTGTAAACATAACCCCAAAGGTATAATCTAAAATAGGTTTTATTTTAGCAGATGATGGGTGAAATCAGCTGTTATATTATACAAGAAATTATAATAATTGAAGGTGTAACATAACCTCAAAGTATAATCTATGCGGGTATAATTTATTTGTTTAAGTATTCTAGATGAAGGGTGAAATCAGCTGTTAATTATAAGTTACTCACATAGTACGTAACTCGCTTTTATAGGAGTTGATATATATGTCTAAAAGCAGTCAGTGTATTTGTTTTTTCAAAGTGTACGTAACTGTTCTGGACCAAAACTTCTGGTAATAAATTATTATTAGGATTCCAGGAAACAGCAAGCCTGGAAATGGGTATTGCCATTCTCTCTCTAGCAGTCTAATAAGCTGCTAACAATAAATTGATAATATGGCAAATTTATTATTGTAGGTTTGAAGACGTTACACTTTTGTAAATACAGTCATATTACAAAATTACACTGCAGTGTAATTTATTTATACTGATATCTGTATCAATGCAATTTTTTAATTCTAATAAAAAAAATTGTATCAGGAAATTTCGGGGTGGGCTGCAGCAATTTAAATTAACTTATTACTAAGCTAGCTTAATTAAGGTGTAACAAATTTAATGTTTGATATAATTTCGATTGCTTCACTTACTTTTGATCGAACAAATGCGTTGCCGTCTAACATATGTTCTTCTAACAAATCCAGATATATATCTCTTTGCTCTTTATTATCTTCATCCATGTTGGCTTGAGAAAAATGGCTCAGTAATACTGTTGTAATTACAGATAGTACACAGATGCGCATTGAATATTGCTGTACAAAAATTTATAAAACTTAATAATCAATAATAACTGTTTTTGTTGTTCTGCCTTATGGACTGGTTATAATATACTTATAATTAAATAAATACCTTATTTATATATAAACTGCTCGCAGTCCAGTAATCGTTTTTGTAATCGGTGACGACCGTTTCGCCTATCTCATTCAGGCATTGTTAAACCGAAACTTTTATGTTATAGCACAATATTATAGCATTATATGGAAACTAAATACATAATGCATACTTCAAATCAATTTCAAAAAGATATACAATTTTACTACAGATACGTTGATGACACCATTTGTCTGTTTACGGGTACTATAAGACAGTTAAAAATGTTCACCAACTACTTGAATGGAATACACCCATCACTTAAATTCACCAACGAATTAGAAACAAACAATAGCATTAATTTCCTAGATTTAACCATAATTAAAAATATCAACAAATTCAATTTTAAAGTATACAGGAAACCAACACAGACTGACCATACAATACGTGCAACATCCAATCATCCCCATAACCACAAAATGGCAGCCTATTCCAGCTTTGTACACAGAGCTCTCACCGTACCCATGAATACAGTTGATTATAACAAAGAAATTAATATAATAAAACAGATCACAGTTTCGAATGGCTATGACCACAAAATAATTGACAGATTAGTGAAGAATAAAACTAAGATATACAAACCTACCATAAAAGAAAAAACCAAATATATCAGCACAGAATTCCATGGACTAGTAGAGAATGTCGCAGGAAGGATATTTAAAAAACAAGGTTACACGTTAGCATTCAAAACAGGAAATAATTTAGGAAATGCATTAAAACCTAGAAATAAAGAAAAATGCCCATTCAATGCAAGCGGCGTATATAAAATATCTTGTGACAATTGCCCTAAACACTATATCGGCCAAACGGGAAGATCGTTTAAAACCCGATTTAAAGAACACTTACCGAAAAGAAACCTTAACCCAATAAAATCTAAATTTGCTGAACATCTAGTAGAAACAGGCCACAATTATTCCAATATAGATAGCAATATGCAAATATTACATAAATGCTCAAAAGGGCCAATTATGAATGTCCTAGAAGAATTCCAAATTTACAAACAATGTATTTCTGATCCATCTATTTTATTAAACGAAAAAGTCCACTTCAATCGAATACCATCTTCGACAGTATAATTAAATTAACCCCTTCAACTAGAAGACATAACCACCCGCAAAACTAGTTTTTTTTTGTTCAGTACTGACTAAGCAATGAACCAGTGAACACGTATGTCCATGTTATATGACATAATTAACATTGCGATTATTTTAAATGTAGTTTTTTGTGTTTCAAAGTGTTGTGATGTGTTGTGTTGTGTGTTTTTGTGTAATTTTTAAAGTGACGAGCATTTAAATCAAATGCTATAACATAAAAGTTTCGGTTTGACAATGCCTGAATGAGATAGGCGAAAAGGTCGTCCCCGATTACAAAAACGATTACTGGACTGCGGGCAGTTTATACATAAATAAGGTATTTATTTAATTATAAGTTAATAATCAATATAACTACAATATATTCAACACATTATACTGTATATTTAGTGTTTAAATCTAATAAAAGGCGGTGATTGTATTTTTACACATAAATTTGCGTGCATTTAAATGTAAAATTCAAATTGGATTTTTTAATTAATTTCTGAAACCTCATTCACAATTATTGAAGAATTTGTAAACAAAATGTGTTTATATCTATGTCTGATATTGGAAGGATTGGAATAAACACGATTTTTAGATCTTTACTGAATATTAGAAAATGGTAATATTTAAGACTAAAGAAGCAAGAAAATACAAATCAATATTGTAGATTTTTTGTAAAAGTTTACTGAATAACTTGTGTACGCTCAAACCTAATTACTGTCGTTCTGTTTACTTTATTCACTCATGATCAGGGCCGTAGTCAGACCAGTTTTCTCGGGTCATTTGTCCGGGATCCGGGCCCTCAGATAGCTTTAACAGGGCCCGGCAAGCCATGAAAGAATCACTAAGCCTACACATAAGAAAAGAAAGCTGCTAATGTTATAACGTTAGTTTTTGCAACGTTAAGTATAAAGTGGTGGCAAAGTTGAGACTTGAGGAATGCTGATTTGAGGAGATTTGTGCTGTATTAATTTTTAAAACGCTGCAAACTTCAAAAAATATAATAACATGTTTATTAGAAAAATATTAATTGTTGTTGGACTTATTTTATTCACCATCCCAAAAATGTAATGAGAATTTACCCAACAGCTACTAAAACCAAACACCGGACTCCCTCAATGCGATTGCTCGAATGCATAAGCCTACGCACAATTCGACCACGACCGGCGGGCCGTACATTATAAGGTAAACCACAAGGGATTGTTAGAACAATATTATTGTGAAAGGGGCCCGGCGAAGCAGTTTTGCCCGGGGCCCGTCAAAGCTGACTACGACCCTGCTCATGACTGAATTAAAAATGTGTTAATTTATCAGTGCTAGTACAGTACTGTTGACAAATGAAATACAGTCAAACTTCTGACTAAACAGCTTTTGATTAAAAAAATTTTCCAAATAACATTTTTTTCTAAACACCTTGACATTTAAGAAATAATATTTGTATAGGCCTAACTCCTTCCATTTAATGAAAATTAGACTTAATAATAAACAAAGTTGAAATAGATTAACCCAATTCTATGAAACAAGAATCAGTGGGCTAAAAGAAGGTTTTGGACGGATAATGTGTATAGTCCTGCATTTATAAAGTTTTGTCTAGCTCGGTTCGGCTTCAGACCATATTCTAAGAATTCTGTCTAGTCGCCGGGTGCTCCTAAACAAACAATATGGGTTGGGCTAGTAAGAATTTTATCTGCCTTAAACTGACTGTTGGGCTTCCAAGAATCAGTATAAAACATTCTTTGAACAAGATGCTTTATTCAAAAGTGCAAAGTTCAATAAAAAATTACATATTTTATCAAGTAAAAATGTAAGTTTTATGCTACAATAGTTCGTTTTGTAAAACCAGTAAAAAATATTGTACACAAATACTGTATAATCTTTTAAAAGTTTTAAAATGTGTTTAAAAATAAGTGCGATTACCTTGCTTATTTATCTGACATATTATGTATTCTGGTATTGTACTATAATATAGTAATCTCCGAAAATAGTTTAGGCTACTACGTAGACTAGACATAGAAGATTATTTGTGCATTTAGGCACAGATAAAAGAACAACTACAGATGGAAAACCACACTATAAAAGCCATTAGGGTGTGTATGAGGGCGAGGGATTAGCGGGGGGGAAGAGGGGATTGTTCAGATTTTAATCACTAGATCGCTCGCCTAGTAGCGCTCAGTCTGTGAAGAATTCCTAAATCACATGCACATCCCCTCTCCTCACTGTCATTGCATAAACGACCGACGGAGTCAATGTAGAAACAATGTCATGGCTTTCGGGATTGAATGTTCTTTTTCCTTATGAAAAGCAATGTATGTATAAGGGTTTTCCAACTTCGTTTCCATTTAAAGATGGCGGGCGTTTATAAGACGGCACAGTAAATGTATCGTTTTGAATGACAAAAATCATTTCATACGAAATGCACTAATATTATTAAAAGCTGTAGTACAAACAGTTCTGTGACTAACAACACTAAAGTAAACATTTACATAATACAAATGTGAAGTAATAAGAAGCTGCTGTGCAATTTTTTACAATAGAGAAATTAAAATATTGTATCGCTGCGAATCATATCAATATTTTCAAAGGAAATTCACTATTACTACAATTGTCACTAACAAAAATAATTCCCACAACATTAATAAAGTAAACATTTCCTTAATAACAATAAACAAATGTTCATGAACAAGAAATTGAAACAAACATTTAAAATTTATCACTGAGAATCAAAAGAACCTATTCAATTGAAAATTGCTAATTTCAGAAATATTGTAAACAACAACAGGTAAAAAACAATAATAGTAGGTCCTACACAATTTACCAATTGACAATGTTGATTTTTCTTATACAAATTAATGTAACTACTGTATTGAAATAAACTGTAGTCTACCAGAAACTGGTGCAGACTCTTACAAATTCACCTTTTCAATAATATTAAAACGTTTACCAAAGCTTAGAGCCAAAATACAACTGATGAAATAAACAACAAGGGACTTTTAACAGTATTTTATAAAATTTAGTATTTAATTTATCAAAAGAAATGAAAACTTAACCAAAATTTAAACTGAAATATTCAATTGTAACATAGGCATAGATCATTAATAAATTAGAGCTTTGAGGTTATGATTAATCCTACAGTGTTTGTTAAAATATTTGTTTCCTAATTTCACAATTTAATTTGTCAGAAAAAAATAAAACTTAGCCAAAATTGGTCTTTTGCATAATGTGAAACACCTTACGGATTCAAATAAGCAAATATTGTTAGAGCCGTTTTTTAAAACTTATTTTGTTTGAAGTTTTTGGTATAAAATGGGGTTGATTTTCAAAACCCTTATCGTGCATCTATACAGGCCTAGTTGGCATGCTTGATGCAAATTTAATACTGCTAATAAAACTGCAGGAACATCAATAGTACAGTAAAATAACAATGACAAGTAGTTCAGAAAAAAATTTTATCAATGCAATAATTTAAAATTATTACTTGGCATCATAACTAACAGCCTTTACAAAAAAAATTCTATGTTCAGAAATGTTGCAAACCATAATAGAATTAAATAAGAGGTAACAACAATGAATGAACAACATCTATGAACTAAACAAAGCTAGTGAAAAACAATAGAAGGCTAGTTAATTATAATCTCAATAAAAAAGGGTTAGGCCTTACACAATGTTAACAAATTTCTAGTCTTAGTTAAGTGGATTGTCGTTAGAAAATTTGAATTATTAATTCAAAATATAACATGTCAACCTACTAAACAAAATGAAACTGAATAATCATGTAACAAATATAAGAATATTATAGTGTAATTTGACAACAATATTATTATGGTGTAGAAATTAACAAGTGTAATTTGCAGATAGCAATATCATTTTACTAAGTAATTAGGTAGGTACATTAAAACATCTTTTTACAAAACTTACAATTGCAGTGTAATTAAAAAAAATAAGTAAATAACTGCATTTAGTTTGGTTTAAGTTAAATGTTAGTAGCCTTTTCCGCTAATTTTTACTACAATTTATAAACAAAATCTTATACAAAACATGAGTTAAATGAACAAATAAAAAATTAAGAACACTTAGTTAAGAACAGTAAAAAGTTGAAATTTAGTCAACCTAAAACCAATGGTATGTGTACCACCAATTAAGAACATTTATAAAAATATTCCATTGTCAAGCGTTAGTTATAATTTTATTAAGGGTTTAATTGTTATCTGTATATCTAGTTAAAATATAGAATTTGTAAGTTCACAAAACAAACACAATTTAGTTCTCTGGAGTTGAGGTTTTTTCTTGGCTACATATGGTTGATTGTAACTAGAGAAAAATACCTTATAAGCCATCTACTCTGGCACATGAGGTGTTTTTATTTCAAATATAGGACTTAAGAGATTTTCACTTTGCTTTTTCAAGATTTTTGGAAATGAAGCTTTTTTCCTTGGCGTTTTTTTAAGGTTTAGGAGGCTTTTAAACCTACAAAAATGATGCTAAACCATAATATTTACATAACTCAAATAAGGCCTTTTCTCTTAGCAGGGGAGTATAGTTTCTCTATATTATAGTACTAGATGGCTCCGCCCCTTGCTCGCTTCGCTCGCCAACCTCCGCGGTGAATCGCGTCGAAACAAATGCAAATAGGTTATTTTATATAGATAGGCTCTACTATTAAATTCTAATATGTTTTATTTATTTAAATTAGGATATAACATATAACATTTAAATTCCTTAATTTATTAAGGTTATAAGGTTTATTCTTTAGCTTAAAGGAAAATAAAACAATCAACATTTTTCACACCTTAGCAGCACGCGACAAAATGTCAATTTACGATACTTTTTCTATGTATCTTGTAAGAAATAAATTTACAAAATTTCAGCTCTCTAACTTTAAGGAAAGTATAACGATTAATATGTATTGTTTTATGGGTTGTTTTGACCCTTAAACAAAATTAATTCTAGGCTATGATGCTCAAGGATAGTGTAGCTTTTTATTATTTAACTATTTTTTCAATCGCTTCAGTAGTTTGAGAGTAGTAAGAGATTACCCCCTACATACAAACAAATATTACCTCTTTATAGTATTATTAATAATAACCCCAAAGCTAAGGTGGAGAATAATGTTAAATAATGTTCAAATCAAATTATTTTGTTTATTTTATAACAGCAGTTATAATAAAGGTTAAAAGAACCAGCAAGGCTCAGGTCTACACTTTAATAAAAACATAACCTAAAATTTAGAAATTTAAAAATTGCTTCAAAGTTTGAAATCAGCTGTTAATGGAAATATTGGAGCAAACAGCTGTTTTATCTGTTATTTTATTTAATCGGTTGCTATGGTAATAAATGTAAATACATGATTCATCAGTCTAGGCCTAACCTAAGATTTCTTTCCGACTAAATTTACAAATATTAAAATAAAAAAGGATTTTATCAAAATGAATTATAGCCTATGTTACTCAGGGATAATGTAGATTATTATTAGTAAAACTGTTTTTTCAATCGGTTCAAGAGTTCCAGAGATTACCCCCTACATACAAACAAACAAACAAATTTTACCTCTTTATAATATTAGTATAGATATGTCAGAAAGTAAAACTGTTAATCATTACATTGTGGATAGTACAAAAATATAACACTGGGACTTTTAAAAGCCAAAGTAGCAGAGCCGTGAAGGTAAAAAAAATATGCAAACCTTAAAAAGTCAAATAATATAACAATCGAATTCCAAGGCTTGACAATTTTATAGGCTGATATAATAGTAAGTCCATATAATAGGCAAATACTGTTTTTTTAGACCTATTTATACTTTATAAGCTTTAGGATACAAAGGAATTAAAAATAGTGATTCTTAACACTGTTTTAATGTGTTAATAAATAACAATAATAAACTTACCTGTATGGTTAATCCAAACTTTTGTCAGGTTGCGATCACAAGAACATTTTTAGTTCTTTTAACTTTAAAGTATTGTTCAAACAGTTAAAAGAACACTGTGTACTCGACATTTTCAACAACAAAATAATGTAATTGAGGAAATGGAAATATTAACACTTTTTGTATCACTAACACTTCAAATGAACTGTTGAATGTTGAATGTGTTGAATTAAGGCGCGAAATGGAGAGAGTAGGATAGTGACGTGCGCCCCTCCACTCTTTCCCCCCCCCCCCCCAGATCAACCTATTAAACCAGCGTGCTTGCCAGGCTGACTTTATGTAGGCGTCGGTACTATGTCAAACTGGCGCAGCACTTTCCAACACTCAGTCGGCTATCTGTAATTGTTCTTTTATCTGTGATTTAGGGCAATAACAACCCTACAATTTCATACAACTTATATCTGTTGAATTTATTCACATGTAATATGATTTGAAATACTGAATGACGCCTGAAGAGCCTGCAAGACAAAAGTTACTGCTACCTGATCTGCAGACTTGAAACCGAGATTTCCGGCTGTAAGGGCCAACCCTCAACGCTTCAACATTAACAATTACAGCATTACTGTAATTTTAAAAACACATAAAATACTAGAATAAAACATTAAAAATCATAGAACTTCTGACTTCAGAACTTTGTTTGGACTAGTCAGTGCTTTGATTAGCCTCCTAACATACTGAAAGTCCCGGTCCTAGGGTGGGAATTTGATAAACTTCGCCTCTTGAATTCTTTACCGTCCATTAGAAAGACAAGCCTTCGAAATGAAGTTGTAGATCATTAAATATCCTTCAAAACTAATATATTATTTAATGTTTCACCTTCATCTGATCAAAACTTAGAGCAATTTTATGATTTTCTACGAATTTCTAAAAATAAGGCTCAAAGCTGTAGTTTACACTTGTTAACATTTAAATGGTTATGCGATCCAAAAAATTCTTTGTATGTGGACATGAAACCTGTACAGTTGTCTTTGATGGATACTCCAATTCAACCAACAGCACGAATACAGCAAGACAGGAACACCGGTATTGTGTAAACATCTCCGCTGATATTGTTTTCAGTTTGTATACAAAATTAACACCAAACAAGACTAGTTTCTCTCCAACAAGAACAACAAAATGAGATAAAGATATTATTTTAATCAAACCTGGCCATGGAAAAGTTCCAACCTTAGCTTACTCCACATAAGCAGCTGCAAGATATACTGTTTCTTCATGCCTTAACTGCCTATGATACAACTTCTGCTGTTATCAGAAAGATCATAGTTGGTTTCTGGAAGCTTTATCTGAAACATCTCGATATTCAAAAAGCCTCTGCAGTATTCTCCAACCCCTCTTTGCCACTCACTAAGATTGTCGAACAGGGAAGTGTATGTTTGTCGTAGCGGAGCTACTTTATTTTCAATAATAATCTTCGTGAGATTCCCCGGCCATCGAATATACAGTCCAGCAAAAAAGAAAAAGAAATTCACTGACAATCTTCTCGGCCAGCTTCAAAAGGGCCAACCAACTTCAGTCAGCGTCATGAAATTTTCCCACAAATGCCTTTTACGGGAAAACTAGCCTTAACTTCCCCAGAGCTTCACTCTAATATGTCCCCGGTTGATATAACAACTGTCTGGCGAACGTAGGCACGTTCGACCGCCTAGGACACGTCGTATATAGCCCGGCAAACTTAAATAATCTATGTCTACTTTCCTCGGGAGTTGCGACCTCATCTTCCGAGAAAGTCACTAGCATTATTTCCCACAAATTTCATACGGACCGTTCCGATAACTACCGCCAAGGGAAACGTAAACACCACCAAGGACACTGCGACATCACCGCGAACGGATCCTTCACTTTTACCGTATAACTTCTCCCCACAGACGAGACCTCGTCTTACGGGAAAATTATTCGGCTTTCTCCCGCGTAAAACATCTGCCAAAATATTCTCAACGTCCCCAGTAAATTCAGCTCGCCGGTCAGGTTATATATTTAGTGGCAACCGTAGAAACGTTTGCCGCAGAAACACTAAATATATCACCGCAAAAATGACTAGAACTTCCCCTTCAAACTCTCTCGGCGTTCATCGCACTTCGTCCGAGAGAGTTACAATCTCCCGCGTTACTTTTTTTGTACTTTTCGTAAGTCCCGACGCAAACTTAAAAAGCAAGACATGCTAACTTAAGTTCGCGCCAACTTGACTCATCGCTCCAGTTCGTCATGTCAAGTTTTAAACTCCGAAACTTTGCTGCCCGGCAATTCGTCAACCAGCTCCGGCAGGTGTTACTTTTAGCTCCTAGGTGTTACTTTTCGCTGAAATACTGTATATATACGGGGGAAATAGTCCAAAAATTATCAACTGATCATCGTTTACAGCAAGACCAACTCAACTCAACCTAGTGAACACTACATGCGAACTCAACCTAGCAATGAAAGCGAACCACTGTCAAGGGAATCAGCTTCAGCAGTCTGAGCGAAGAAGTACTGAGCCCAGAACTACGGGAGAGTTGGCCGGACTAGTGCCACGCCGGCAAACCGTCGATAGAGGAGAGAGAAGCGGCAGGAGAATTGTGGCCCAACGTTAGTGATGGAGTGTTGCCGAACGCTAAGTTGTCAAAGAAAAATAAATTCAAAGTTAATTCAATCGATTACTGGTTCTTATTCACAATCACCGGAGACAACATCTGTGCGCTACACAGCGAAATAAAGAAGATCGTTCGCGGAAAAGTGGCAGGATTCAGCCTGAACCTCTATCGTAGTTACCGCAACGACTGAAGTCCAGCAGTCCTGCAAGGTACTTGTACCAGGTTACGATACATCCGATACATACATCAGACGCTCTTCAAGCACACACATAGGGTCCTTTAAGGCCTTACACACAAAGCATAGAAGTTTTTCCCTAGACTTTGGTTTAACAGCGAGGGCTATGGCTCAGGGCTACTGTGTCTCACCAGAACACTTTGGTACGGGTGTTGTGTTCTATCGTCACATGAGAGGTAAAGGTAACAGCCTCGCTAGGCTTCGAATCGAAAAAAGGAAGACAAAACGACAGCGCACCGAGGTCGAGGGTAAACCACCGCAGGCTTCACCTCGCAGGCCAAGTTTCCCCCTTTGCATCGTACATCCGACAGACCGGATCCTTCACACATAGACGGGCTTAACCCGGATTTTCTGGGAAAATACTTTCAATTGTGACATCTCAGCGGACCAACTACGATTTACTTTTAGCACAAGCCTAAACTCATAAGCCTGCAGCTATCTGCAACACCGGCATACACCACACCCGTGCCTTCATGCATCCGGGCCCAAAGATTCTTAATAATTCAATAATTCGAACGTTGGCCATTCTGGCAATAATAGGGTCCTTTTCAGGGCCGACATTTAGCAATTCAATTAAAACGCCCTTCAGGCACATTCTTTCCTACATTCGGTCCTTATCAGGGCTGAAACATTTCACCAAAGTTTTTCAAGTTTATTTGTATTTCTTGTTGTCGCCAAAATAATTCTAGCTGCGGTACAATTAAATTCATTTAATCCCCGGTGCTACAACATGTTTTTCACAAACTAAGTAAAACGAGACCTCTATTGACTGTGGTTAAAAAGAGCGCTTTCTCCTGTGAGTGGGGTTGGGAGCGGAAAGGGACTTATCTCTACCAATACCAACACCAACAAAGGACCCACCCATACCAGAGATGATATCCTAAATATGATATTTTGTCAGTACCCTTAAGGTTGTATTAGTGTCAAATATGGGTGTAGGAGAACATTGATGAACTGCTCTACTATTTGTCATAACTGTATTGGGCAATGCACTAATGGTATCCCCTTTTGGATTGTGAAGATGAGGACATGGAAAAAACTGAACCCTTCCTTTCACTACAAAAATGGAGGAAGATACAGAGAAGCCATTCACAGTACCCTCCAGGAAATCCCAGGACCCTCATAGCAAAGCAAATTAGTTTAGTTACATTTTCAACATAATTTTGTCTTAAAATTGTTGCCATTAAAGTTGTTTCACCAAATTTACATTACCAATTGTTTGTACTGTTACCTAATTTATTTTAAATTATCTTATATTTTAATTTATTTAATATAGTTATTACTTGTTTTTATTACACTAAAACCTTCTTCCTGATGTGTTACGAGGATATTACACTTTACATAGTGTTTCAATGGATGGCTTACATTTAAATGACAAAAAGTGCATACTATATATTTGAGGCTTATTTTTCAAAATTCATAAAAAAACACAAAATTGCTCTGATTTTTTATCAGATGGAGGTAAAAGATTAAATAGTATATTCGTTTTGAAGGAATTTTAATGCTCTACAACTTCATTTCGAAGGTTTGTGTCTCAAATGGACGGTAAAGAATTCAAGAGTTTGTAAAAAACCTGGGGAAAACTTAATTTTTTCAAAAAATTACCAATTTCTCCGGTTCATTTCTCAAAAACTATTGAAGATACGAATAAACTTATTGGGATACTTTTTGTAGAGAATTTTGCCAGCTTTAATTTGATCAATAAAAGTTTTTTTGTAGGAAACCATTTTCGAAAATGTAGGATAAGTTCTAAGCGAAAAACCAAAAAACGGGACCTTTGAGGTCTCCCCAGTAACCACCCTAGGAAAGGGGACTTTTAATATGTTTACCTCCTAACTAATCCAAACAAAGTTTTGAAGTCAGTTCTTCCGCTATAAGAATTTCCATTTAGAATCTCGTTGACTGGACTAATAGTAGGCCTACTTATTATGGTTTTGATTAATTTTTAAATGTTTTTAATGTATTTTATTTTATTTTTTTTACAATGACCTGTTTGTCACCATTTTTTAATAGTATCATCATCATTATTTTCTCCTACAATTTAATACATAAAATATGTAAAGGATGTAAATACTATTTTTGTGGCACAAAAACATCAGTAGAGAGTAAATAAATCAGACACTGTTTAGTATCAGATAGTCGTAAAATTTACTAATGGTTAGTGGTAAACTATATAAAAGTAGGGTTAGTAAACTAGGGTTAAAGTAAAATATTTTATAGATTTATGACGCTTCAACCGAGTGGTTAAACTATTGATTGATGCTAAAACAGGGGTTTGTGATAATGTTAGAGATAACAATTTGACCAGATGCTAAAAAAAATTACGCTTGCCAGAGTTAAAGCATCACCTGAGGCCGTTAAAACCAAATTTGACTTTTATAGTTTACCATATCTGTACATAATTTAGAGTAAACTGTATTAATTGGATTGGGGGCTGTAACCTCTGTAATTTTGCTATCTGGATAATGAATTTTGTTAAATATAAGTTCAACTGGACTATTATTTTAGGTATAACAAGGCTACATTGTTTGTTAAATACTAAATTTTAAAACAAAAAATTATCTTGTACATACATCTTTCTCCAAATATTTTATAAGTTCCTTTGTAGTTGGTAACATGATTTCAGGCTCTAGCCCAGCAATTTCAACAAGAAATGAGGAGAATGATTTAATACTATTATTATCCTGAGAATTTTCAGTAGCCACCATCAACTCTTGAAGAATGTTGCTGACTAGTGATTTACAACCCAAATCTTGTACAAAGTTCACAACAGCTTGAGCAAAAGGAGTAACTATATGTTCATATATTGACAAAAGCTGAAAAAGGAAACAAAATTCATTTTAAGCACATGATTAGTACATTACATTAAAGTTTGATTACAATTTCTAATAGGGGTTTACCTGCAAGGTCCAACAATACCAAATCCTATATGAAAATTTCCTTCATTAAAATACTGCCCTTTTCTCCATTAAAATAAAATTTTTCTTCATTTTTCTGTTTGTAATAAACTGCTCTATTTGGTTAATCATAAGTAGAGCCCGGATATTTTGCAAAATGCCTTAATTTTGCCTATTTGCCTTTTTAATCTCTTTCAGCCTATTTGAATTTATAAAAGCCTATTTTTGCCTTTTGCAAGTAAAACATTGAATAATGTTTGTACAGTAAAACGTGTCCAGAGTGGAATGGGAATAAGTCGGAAACTTGTTCTATGAAACCAAATTTTCTTACAGATGTATATTTCTTACGAATTAGGAGTGTTTATAGTTGTGGATAGCGTAATTCTGAACCAGGATCGCTTCACATCCGCTGTACATCCGTTAGACACTAGCCTTTTCCTGGTTCAGAGTTATGCTGTCCACAACTATAGTAACCGCGGAAAATGAAATGTTTCTAATTTTTAAGAAAAAAGGATCCTTCTAAGGTTGTCCTTGTAGTCATATCGGTTGAAACTATACAGTAGGCATGTAAGCCTGTATGGTAGGGACAGAGTCAAGCTTTGTTTGTTTAGCCTAATCCCACCAATAACTCAACTGTGTGTGTGTGTTGCCAGTTCTTTCTAACAGAAGACAAAGTCTAACAACAGACAATTTAAAGAAATACCTTGTGGTAATGTGTAACCAGTAAAATATAAGTTATCTGAATTATTTGTTTATTAGTTGTTAAAATATATTATGCCTTTTTTTTAATTTACAGTGCCTTTTTTGTGTTTCCTTCTGCCTTTTTTGCCTGCCTATTTTAAGTGTTATTAATGCCTAAACATCCTGGCTCTAATCATAAGCAATATTCAATACTTTTAAAAATAATGCATTTTATAGGCACTAATTAATATTTATAAAAAGTTATCGAGCTTAACTAGTGAGATAAAATAATTTTCGACAATAATAAAAAGTACTCAATAACATGTTTATTTCACAAACCTTTTTCAACAACAAAGCCGGCAAATTAATTGTGAAACATGACCAAAAATAAATAGACTAAACAATTATTAGGTAAATAAGCGCTACACAACATGTTTCTCATTTAAAATTCAACAGACCAAAAAATCAACTTAAACAAAAAACTGACTTATAGAAATGTATTTTTTTAAATGGAAAACACATTTCTTTTTTTTTAAGTAACCAAAACATTCAATAGAACATTTACCTGAACAATTTTGGTAACAAAATTGATTCCATGATTATATTGCTTGATAAGAACACCTATTAACTGGAATATTGTATCTCTAAGTGGTTTACTTTTCACATGAGATATTGTTGGGTTTTCCAATGCTTTGTAACAACAATTAGCACACATACTGAAATGAAATAAGCACATTAATTTCATTTTACAAACCACTTGCACCAATTATTTTACAAAAGTATATAAATATCTAGTTTGTATTTAAAAGATATAGCATAATACCCATACTTTGTTACAATTAAATAGTTTAAAGAAATTAATTTACATTCATACATTATATTCTAAATATTTGTATCATGATGTTTTTTTTTTTTTAATTTACTTAACAATCTAAATATCACAGCTATAAATTTGTAATTAGTTAAGACACCATGATAAAAATACAAGGATTGTTTTTAAGGATGGTCCATTAGTAAGTAAAAACTGAAATACTAAACATTTTATTTAAACTGGTTTATTTTCAGATTCAATATTTATTTTTGTTTACTTTTCTACATAGTTTTCATGTTTCTTCAAAAATTTATTGTATTGGCCAAATGTTTTTATAAACCTTATTTTCACTTCTTGGTCTTTATTGAAATATTTGCTGTCGAGAAACTGATTTAGATAGCGGAAGAGGTAATAATCACTCAAGGTCTAGGCTATATGGCGAATAATTGAGTTCCTCCCATTTCAAATATGCAATCAGATTATTTGTAAAAACCTGCAGAGTTGTGACCTTGCAATGATTTAAAGGAGCAAACTCCAGCAGACAGCAATCCATTCTGTTTGCTTTAGATTACTTCCCTAAAATTATTCAGCGTCGAACCATTCAATCCAGCATTGATTGTTGTTCCTCAGGGCATAAATTCAACTAACTAATCACCATTGAAATAATTAAGAGCACAGTTTCTTAACCCTCCAAGTGCTAAAGTTACAATTGCGATCATTATAAATCAGTCTGTAGTGCTAAAGTCGACTTTGTTGTAATTTTTCATTCAATCTGAGAGTTTCTTATATTGTTTGTCAGAAATCGATTACTACATTATAGTATAAAGTTTAAAATCGATACTTTAAAAAATGTAAATTTGGTAGCATTGTAAAGTCAGCTGTTTTAGAGCACACATCTGTATCTGTGTTAGCCGCTAGAAGTTTTTTTGCTTCTTGTAATGAACAACAATAATTTGTTTGGAAAAGTAGGTTGTTAGAGTTCTACATTTTTTTTTGTTCAGCATGAAATTGTGCAACTTTTGTATATTTTGGAATTTATACAGTGACATTTTGAAATTATTTTTAGTGGGCGGATATCTGAAAAATAAATTTTTAATTTTTAAATTGTGTAAAACAAACAGCTGTGAAAATCTACGATTAAAATTAAGACAATTATATTAAGATTAAATACAAAATTCATCCTTTTCTTATTATAATGATATAATAATAAGCCTATTTTTACTTTTAGTAAGAATTTTATACATATTTTTTAAAATATACATGCACGCCGTCTTAAAAATGCCTAGCACTGAAGAGTATTACAGTCAGCTCTTTGAGGGTTAAAATTGAAGTTCTCAGGTAGAATTTAATTAAAATCTGACCTTGAAACTTGTGAAAATTGTTTTTGTAAATTTGGTGTCAATTGAATGTGTCAAATTGTCTGTGATTACAGGTGTCCAAACAATTTAAAAAACAAATGGAACTTACTTAAAAAAACAACCCTGATAAAACTAAAATCCTTATTTTAAAATGACTAAATTATAGGTGTAGGGGAAAGTAAGGAAAAAAATCAGTCAGTAAAAGGTCTTCATTAAAAAAATATATATAAACTCTAGCATATGGGATTTTTAATTCCTTTTTCTACATAACATCCAAACTTTCTAGCTATAGTACACAATGATGTAGCAAAAAAAAAACTCCTGTAAGCAGCACTGCCGCATTACTACAGCCGAATTTTCCTATCAGGAAATAACTAGTATTAAATAATGGTAGTTTCCTATGAGTTTTGTTCCTTGTTCTGGGAACTGTTCCAAAAATACCTTTGCACAGGATTATAGTGAATTTAATTACCTTTCGAATGATATAGCTCACATCATTGTACTTAAATTGTACTTGGGCTTATGAAAGGTATAAATGATGCAATTACCTTACATGCATAATTTAAAAAAATCATTTATCGGGAGCTTTCAATGAATTTTATTCCGTGATCTGTCCCTACAATACCTTTGCACAGGATTATAGATGGGAGAAATTGCGCAAAAACAAGACTTAGATAATGAAAAAGTCATTTATCGGGAGATTCCTATCAATTTTGTTCCTTGTTCCGGGTACTGTACCTGAATTACCTTTGCACTGAATTGCAGTAAATTTAATTGCCTTTCGAATGATATAGTTCACAAATTGCACTCGGGTTTATGAGTGGGAGAAATTGCGTAATTACTTGACACTAATAATGAAAAAAACATTTATTGGGAGCTTCCTATCAATTTTGTTCCTTGTTCCGGAGACTGTACCTGAAATACCTTCGCACAGGATTGTAGTAAATTTAATTGCCTTTCCAATGCTATAGCTCACAAATTGCACTCGGGTTTATGAGTGGGGGAAATTGCTTAACTACCTTACATTGATAATGAAAAAAACCTTTATCGGGCGTTTCCTATCAATTTTGTTCCTTGTTCTGGGGCTGTATCTGAAATACCTTTGCACACGATTGTATTAAATTGAATTGCCTTTCGAATGATATAGCTCACAAATTGCATTCGAGTTTATGAGTGGGGGAAATTGCGCAATTACCTTACATTGATAATAAAAAACACATTTATCTCCCGATCAGTTTCTGATCAATTTTATTCCTTGTTCCGGGGACTGTACCTGAATTACATTTGCACAGGATTGTAGTAAATTTAATAAGTTTTCGAATGATATAGCTCAAAAATTGCACTCGGGTTTATGAGTGGGAGCAATTGTGCTAAAACCTGACATGGATAGTAAAAAAATCATTTCGGGAGCTTCCTATCAATTTTGTTTCTTGTTCCGGACTGTACCTGAAATATTTTTGCAGAGGATTGTAGTAAATTTAGTTACCTTTTGAATGATATAACCCTCAAATTGTAATCGGGCTTATAAGTGAGAGAATAATGCAATTTCCTCCCTCTAACTTTGCCATTTTGGTTTGAATCAAATAGGCCGCCATTTTGTGTCAAATTGAAAAATAAAAAATCAGTGTCTGGGAAATCCTACAAGGACCCTTCTCCTAAAAGTTCACCTATTTTGAAGCATATTTACTACCACTTATCAAGGTGGGAAAAACCCATATACACTCAACTCTCGATTATCCGGGATAATATAGGGTTAAGGCTTCCCGGATAAGTAAAGTCGCGGTTAAAATAAACAGGTTAAATGAGTTTTATACATACCTCATAAACTGCAGTAAAAAGAGCAGTTATTATTATTATTATTATTATCATACACACAAATTAAACAAATTATTTACACACACAAAATAAACACACTTTTCTTTAAAACTACTTCACGGGAAAATATTTAAATTACTGTACTGCAAAGTAAAAAAACATATTTCGAACTTTACTGTTTCTGAAAATAATCAGTGTTTCTGTTTTTGTGCTGAGAAACACTTTTTCTTTATTTTACTTCTTAGGTTTCTCAAAACAATTTTATCAGTGATGAGAGCAACGTCCTGGCTCTCAATGTACTCGAGCAGTGACTCAACGTTTGCCAAGGCGATCCCATGCGAAACTGACTGCTGTGCGTGTGCGTCGGTGCGAGCAGCTTCCCCCCCTCCACCTCTTCATCACTTTCACTTTCACCTCCCTCCCCGCCAACACCCTTAACTTTGTCAACAATCTGTTGGTCTGACAACAGTTCGTAGCCTTGGTCTTCCACGTCACAGTTCAACCACTGATTAATATTGTCATTGTCCACATCCTCTCCCCCTGGGACTGTTTTTACTGCTTCCGTTATTCTGCTAACAATATCAGCTTCATTGAATTCGAGAAATTCATCCTCTTCACAAAAATGTGCAGTATCTGGCATGATTTTCTTCCAGGACCGTACAATTGTCAATGGTTTTGTTTTTTCCCAAGCAGAATGTATCTCGTAAATAGCATCGAGAATTATAAAATCTTTCCAAAAAGTTTTAAGGTCATTGCCCTCTTCAATCCTCCTTTGAAGAAGAGTTGAACGATAGTTTCTCTTTAGTGCAGATATTACGCCCTGGTCCATTGGCTGTATTAATGCAGTGACATTGGGAGGCAAAAATTTTGCATTAATGTTGCCATCTAATGATTTCAAAGTTGTTTCATTCGGGTGCGAGGGTGCGTTGTCTAATAAAAGAACAGCTTTTTCCGGGAGTCCATTTGACTTTAAATATTTACGTACTTGAGGCACGAAGTTGTTGTCAAACCACAGTTTAAAAATCTCAGAGTTCATCCACGCAGACTTATTGTTGTAATAATGAACTGGCAAGTTTTTGGCCTCTGTGCCTTTGAAGGAGCGAGGTTTTTTTGCTTTTCCTATGGCGACTAAAGGCAACATACGTGTACCCTTTGCATTTGCGCAGGTCATTATCGTCATCCGTTCTTTAGAGGCTTTATATCCTGGTGCACATCGCTCCTGTTTGAAAGCTAGAGTCCGGGTCGGTAGACATTTCCAATACAGGCTTGACTCGTCTGCATTGTAAATTTGTTCTGGGAGCAAATTTTTCAAAATCTGAAATGAATTTTTGAGCAGCTTCGGTATTTCCACTTAACAATTCACCTTTTACACCAATATCACGGATACCGTGTCGCTGTTTAAATCGCGTAAACCATCCAGATGACGCGTCAAAATCACCCTCCATACCAAGTGCATCATGGAAAAACTTGGATTTAGTCATACATATCGGCCCCGATACTTGCGTCCCTTCAGCTCTTTGCTGCGAAAACCACTCTAACATGCACTGGTCAAGCTCTTCAAACGTGGATTTTTTCATCGTTTTTCGGTTTGACATATCAAAGTTTGTATCAGACGAACAAGTGAATGATAAAAGTTTATCTTTGTTACGCACAATATCCCGCACTGTAGAATCACCAATGTTATATTGGACACACATTTGTTTCACAGTAGAACCTCGTTCTATATTTTGTATAATATCTAACTTATCTTGAATCGATAAAACGACACACGCTTACGTTTGGTTGCCATTGTTGCGCACTGCGAACTGAACTCGAGCCGAAACGTACTGAACTACGACTGGTGGCGGGTAGGTGGGGCGAGGGACATGACCTTGGCCGGCACCCCGTGACTCACAGGCTATAAATAACTTGAAGGTCAACACGCACCTGCTACTGTTCCGACCCAACTACGAATATTATCGCAACACAGCTGCACATTGTATAATAAATATTGGAATATTGGTATCATGGTTAAGCCGCAACGCGGTTGATCCGATTACGGTTAATCGAGAGTTGACTGTACTTATATTATACTCCTCAAATTCCTACCCAAAAACGATTAATCGGTATAACTCCGCCATTTTGAATCGGATCGAAAAACAATAAAAAAGTGTATCTGAAGAATCTTAGTAGGACCCTTTAACCAAAAAATAGCAATTTTGAAGCATATTTACTACCACCTATCAATCCAGGAATAAAACATATATATATATATATATATATATATATATAAATTAATTAATTTCAGGTATCGTCTCCAAATGGTCTGAAACGGATAGAAATGAAGTTTTACCCTCCTCCGACCAACTGTTTACAAGTTGGGTCAAGTGTAATAATAGCTCTTATTTTCTTCAAAAATTCGGCTAAAAGAACACGATCTATGGATTCAAACAACAGTCCGAAACGTATATTATTTAAAACACTAACCTACCTTAATCTGTAATTTAAGACTAAAACCTACTATTTTTAAATTTTTATTCATATTAGGTAGGTACATTTATTACTTGTATTTCTGTTTTTGAATAGAATGTTATTTGAAAATGTAATTATTCTTTGGCTGTAATGATTGAACAACAAAACCACCTATCGGATAGAAATGAGATATTTAATTATGTATTTAGAATGGTTTTCTGTTATATTTTCTGTTGTACCTGATCTCAGAATAGATCAAATAAATAATGTGAACTATGAACATTTTGAATAGAAACCTCAGTATAAAATATTTCACTTTCTTAATAAAACCAAAGGGGACTTTACTGTCTAATAAATAGCAGGGAGCATTTATTGTTTGTACATTATTACGTTTTATAATTTTAAACATAAAATAATAATACAAATTTCAAGGGAATAAAGATACATACAATGTCTTAAATTATATATCAACACATTTAGACGATGCACAGGTACAGTAAAGAAATAATTTTATAAAAATATAAAATACAAAATCAAACAAATTGTATTATACATGTAATGTGCTACTACTTAAAACAGCAATTATTGTTGATACTTACTTAACAAAACCTTCATCAGCAACTGGAGGTTCCCACAATTTGTTTAACTGAAAACTTATTATTTTGAATAGAGAAATAAAGCCTATTCTTTGTTTTTCATCCCATGTCAAGGTAACATCATCAAATTTTGATTTTTGCTTGTTGGTTTTTTTCCCTCGATTCTGCAATTAAATTTTTGTAGTATACAAACTTTATTTTTAACTCTGATATCTCTAACAACTTATAAATTAAATGCATTATTCATAGGAAACACATAATTTTTATAATCAAGCCTTTATGATCACACCTGTGGAATTTTCAATTTGTAATTTTTATAAATTTATTTGTGATTTTCAAAATATTTGATATTGTTTTGTCTGTTAAGTCATATTTATTAGCCAAAAAATATGAGTAGTGAATGGTTTTTAGACAATATTAATTTGCAAATTTTCTATAATAATTTATAAGTTATTATCCAAGAGTACGGCGTTCTAAGTGATTTTAAAATGTGGTATTTACTAAAAGGTAGTATTTTAGAAAGGGAATTTTGTGATTTCACTTTGGTTAGAAACTAATCTTCTGTTTTTAAATCATTTTTTAAAAATTACAAAAAAAAATTTCTTTTACCAGAACCAAGGACCAATTCAAATTCTTCTTCTTCTTGGTTAACGAGTTTTCAGCCCAAAAGCACCGATCTCTCAGTCTTTGGTAAACTTTGTGTGCCAAATCCCAGAGAATAGATTGATGGTTACTATTGGCAGTGATAATTTTCCTCTTCCAAATTCTATGACTGACTAATTTGTGAAGGCATTGTTTCACTTCACACTGACAAATTTACAGTACAAATTAAAAGGTGTGCTTAATGTTGTCTTCCTCTTTGTTGCACACTTTTTACACTGGTGAATCAGTCAGGTTAAATCTATAGAGATAACTCTCTATCACTAAAAGTCCAATTTTAACTCTCTCTCTATCTCTCTCTTTCTCTAAAAGTCTGAATCAACTTACTTATATTTCTACATATGAATAAACTATTCATATGTTTTATTTTTATTATTTTATTTTAAAAAGCTGATGACTAGAAGTTTTCTTATTCTAAATCCTTATACACTGGTCTTTAAATATTTTATTGCTTTTTTAACACAGCTCTGAACATACTACTGGATGTTGCGGTCTAAATTTAGATGCCATTCTAGCTATTTCACATGGAATCTCATTCCCAATAGCCAAGAATACATTGAAAAGTGATAAGCCATGCGGATTGGCCAATATGGATTAGAGGCACAAGGTGGCTCAAGAAATTTCCAAATTTTACATTTTTAAACTTAATATTTAAAAAAGAGAATATCAAATACTCTATTTACAACTCCATTCTTAAACTATTTAGATTGAATTCCAAGACTTTCTTACATTTAATGCATTTTGAGTTCCTGAAATGAAAATATTAGCTCATGTTTACATGGCTAGTTTGGTAGTGATGAAATTTGTTCCCACAACTGAAATTCTAAGTGCATTCCCGTGTTCTTATTTTTAATTACATATTGATTTATTGTTTTAGCAAAGTCACTTTCTAAGAAAAAAAGAAAAACCGTAAGCAGCACTGCCACATTACTATAGCCGAATTTTCTTATCAAGGAATAACTAGTATTAAATACTGAGAGTTTCCTATGAACTTTGTTCCTTGTTCCGGGAACTCTACCAAAAATACCTTCGCAAAGGATTATAGTAAATTTAATGCCTTTCGTATGATTTAACTCACAAATTGCATTCGGGCTTATTGGGGGTAGAATTTATGCAATTATCTTACATGGACAATGAAAGAAATCATTTATCGGGAGTGTCCTATGAATTTTATTCCTTGTCCCTGGAACTGTACCTAAAATTCCTTTGCACAGGATTATATAAATTTAATTGCTTTTCGAATGATATAACTCACAAATTGTACTCGAGCTTATGAGTGGGAGAAATTGCACAATTATCTTACATGGATAGTGAACAAAATTCATAGGAAACTCCCTATAAATGATTTTGTTCA